>JAAAKQ030059699.1:0-12773 GCA_010016005.3 Zanna intricata
TTTGATGATGAAAGTGGAAACCCATGAAAAATTTACTAATTCACAGAGGTAAATGTTGTAGATATATCTTCATACTACATACACTCCATATAAAGGAGTTAGTGGATTGGAACAATACGAACCTAATTTTTCAGATGATAATGTTTAATTTTTTATAAAAGTTTTTTCTGTAAATACGTTGAATTATACTTGCAGTTAATCAGATGATGTTAATTTCTCTATAATCAGGTGGATTATAAGACGCTAGTTTTAATTCCAACTGTAAGGTAAATCTATTACTTTTGTGCATTTTAATCTGTAAATGTATTGGCTGTTGGTTTGGGATATATTTTTTACTTCATTGTGTAATTTATTTTTATTTTTAAGATCATTATGTAGTGTTCTGTTCATGACTCAGTATACTCCGATGAAGAATCTTAAACATTCTAATAAGAAATGAAATATTTTATGGTTAGATAAGGCAGCCATTCTCCAAACTTGTATTCATTTATCCAGACTGACCTTAATATTGTTTTAGATATTAAAATCTTATTGTCTAAGAACAGCAGTGATTTATTGTCAACTAACCAAAATAAATGGTATTTCATTCCCAAGTGTTTTCATCTCATCCATCTATGAAACTTTGTACTTAATGACTGAAAGATTCCAGATATTACAATTTGTAATCTTATAATAACATTTAATCTGGAACAAGTTGCAAAGGTAAAGTCACAGTTGGATGTTTTCTCTGGCTCAGACCAGTATATAATACACATGTTTGTCTATTATTTCATTATACTTTATTGTAAAAAAATATATTTTGTTTTTTGATATATTTGTTTTCATTTGGCATAATTTTATTTGTTTTTGAGATTAAGATATTAAAAAGGTAGGATTGAAAGTTTTGGGCCCGGATAAGAAAAGAAAATTTTTTTGAGTACAGTTGGTTGTCAAATTGTGAACTTGTCATTGCAAATCAGCTGATTTCAAAGTCAAGAGTTCTAAAGTTCAAATCCTAGTAAATGTAGTTACTTTTATACAGATTTGAATACTAGATCGTGGATACCGGTGTTCTTTGGGGTGGGTCTCAATTAACCACACATCTCAGGAATGATCGACCTGAGACTACAAAGATTACACTTCTTCATTTACATTCATACATATCATCCTCACTCATCGTCTGAAGTAATACATTAGGTTGTTCCAAAGGCTAAACAGAAAACGAGGGTATGTTTTGATTTATTTTTTAACATAGTCACCATTAAGATTTGTACACCTACCCAAACATTCCACAAGAGATCTTATGCCAGTTCGATACATCGACTTATCCATCTCCTTAAAATAATCGCTATGGCAATAACTTAATTATTGGTCAAAAAATCTTTCCTCCAAGCCATTTTTTTAGATTAGGAAACAAGTGTCTCTAGGAGCCAGATCAGGTGATTATAGTGGGTGTTGGAGCAATTCTAACCAAAATTTGTTGATTTTTGCCTTGCAGTGATTGAAGTGTGAGCTGGACCGTTGTCTGGAAAAGCACGTTTTTTTGCCAAATCCAGTCATTTTTCCTTAATTTCATTGCTGAAATGCAGCAGTAGGGTCACATAATATTTGTCATTTATTGTTTCACCCTTTTTAAGATTCTCTATGAAACTTATTCCACATCCATTCCAAAAAAGTTGTCATAATTTTGTTAAAGGATAAAGTCATTTTCATTTGTTTTTGGAGCAGTTTTTCTTTTTCAACCTATTGTTTTTCTTGGGAGATTAGTAATAAATCCAAGTCTCATCAACTGTCACAAGTCCTCGTAAAAATTTCTCTGGATTGCGCCTAAAGAGCTCAAGACAATAGTTTGAAGTATTTTTCAGCACTGTTTTTGGTCAGGCATGAACAAACACGACACCCATCTAATACACAGGTTGTTTGTGCCTAAATACACATGCAAAAATTGCACACCCATTCTGTTGACATGCCTACAGACTGCTAACTCATTCATTATCACTCAGCAATCTGTTGAAATGATTTTACACACTTCTTCTTATCATTTCTGATGTAGTTACTTTAGAAAGGTGTACACTGCATGGTTCATCACTACCCATTTTAAACTTGAAACCCAGCATTTACCTACTGTATTTGATTGAGAAGAGTCTCCTAAAGTCATATTAAGCTCTTTAATTTTCTTTGCATGTAAAGGTATTGTATTCACTGCACGAATTTCAATTTTTTCATTTTCTAAAAATGCCCTAATTCTCCACTTGGCAGATGGTAAATAATATATCAATTGATGTAGCATGTAAGTGTTGAAACGCATATAGAAAACTAATGAAGAATGGAATTATGCCACTCCATCAAGAAGTTAAGTGTACTGTCACCATGTCGGTTTGAAGCCCAGAACTTTTCACCCCACCTTCGTACAACAAAATTGTAAAAATTAAGAATATCTAATAAAGTATCTAAAGTAAAGGCAACAGTATCCATCTTTCATTGTGTTATAAAATGTTACTGTATTTGGCTTGTTAAAACCATTAGCATGTAGACGATTATTTTCATCCAAATATATAGATTCTGCTGATATCATGGTATTTGTTTGTTTTTTTTTACATAAAAAAACTAATGTGCTTTGTGGTCAAAATGCAAGTTTTGAACTACAAAACGCCTCTGATCTGATAGAACACACAAAAGTGATATGTCTCGTTTATATGTTTTAGTTAATGTTAAACAATGATTTTGAAAGATTGTTAGCAAGCAGTATTGGTGCAAATAAAGAATCAACTGTTGCATTTCTATGACTTCCAGAAGTTCTCTTAATCTCTTAACAATCATTTTTTTTAGAATTACCCATCATAAAAGATCCCTGTGTTTATTTGCTTTCAAAATATCTATACTGTTTGTATATATTTTTGCACTCGCCATTCAAGATTTATTATTCCATGAAATTAAAAACTGCTTTATCCCATAAAATTGAAAAAAATAATAACATATTTAGCTGTAGTTTGATATATCGGATATAATTTTTATTATAAATATATTAAAATAAATTTTATGTTGTAGATATCATTTTTATTATTTTAGTTCTATGTTCATGATATAGAATACAATATGTAACTATTTATAAACAAAACTTATAAGAAAAGATAGATGAAAGGTAATACAACAGACTGTGATAGTTATAGAACAATTTCTGTATTACGTCATGCTTAAAAGATTCTATTGAATATACCAAAAAAACAAATATAAAAGAAAAATTTATCACAGTTAAGGAATAGTCAGTTTGAATTCAGATCATAAAAAAGAACTAGAGAAGCAATTTTAGTGCTAAAATAGAGAGGACAAGGATCAAAGTTAATAGGACATATGCAACCTTCATCAGTTTGATTAAAAGCATTTATTAAAGTTGGTGAGAAATCCTGATTCAGACAATGAAAAAATTTAGATATGATTTAAAATTGACCTGATATAAATTTAGACCTGTTATAAAATTTTGAAAATGTTGTAAGAGGTTATCAGAAAGATGTGAGAAAAATAAGAGTGAGACAAGTTTGTCCTTTATTATCTTACTTATCTAACTTGTTTATACAAAATGCAGTCACAAGAATGAAAGAAAAGACTGAAGGTAGTAAAATTAATGGTTGAGGTATTCATGGTTTATGGTTTACTGATGGTACAATATTAATCACAGATTAAAAAATAACTGAACAAAATGCTTTCTTTTATCTGTTTAGCCTCCGGAACTGCCATTAAGGTATTACTTCAGAGAATGAATGAGGTTGATGTGTATGAATGTGAATGAAGTTACTCTCGTACAATCTCAGGTTGACCACTCCTGAGAAGTGTGGTTGATTGAAACCCAATCACCAAAGAACACTGGTACCCACGATCTAGTATTCAAATCCGTATAAAAATAACTAACTACCTTTACTAGGATTCAAACCTTAGAACTCTCAACTTTGAAATCAGCTGATCTCAAAATGCTACAAACACTATTTCACATCCTCAAAGAATTTAAATTGGAGATTAAAAAAAAAATGGTGTAGAAAAGAAGGTGAATGTAAAATTTGATATAAAACTTGACAATGAAGTCTTGGACCAAGTTGAAGATATTTGTTACCTAGGAAGGGCCAGCACTAATGAAATAAATGTGGGCAGAGATTAACAGAAGATTTGCATCAGCTAGAAAAGCATTCCAGATTAAAAAAATTTATTAGCAAATAATTATTTAAGCTTGGAGATCAGGAAAAATTTGCTAAGACATTTGTGTGAATGTATTAACATTGGAAATGAGACATAAGCCCTCAGGAAATGGGATGAAAGAAGCTGAGGCAGGGGAGATGTAGATTTGGAGGAAACTATCAGGGACAAGTTGGGTAGATGAAAATAGTTTCAAACAACTTCTAAAACAAATGAAGGAAAACTGATCACTTTTTAACTTTCTTTACAAAGTAGTGCAAATATGATTAGACATTAGTTACAGCATAATTAATTCTTAATAAATATATTTAAGGAAAAATAGAAGAGAGAAACCAATGGGACTTCTCAGAGCTTGAAGGTGGCAACGCTGGAGATATATATATATATATATATACGTATATTTCCACAAGGAATTGCTTTTAGAAGTTTATTGATTGTAAAGGATTGCACTTGAATTCTAGGTTTGATTGGAAAAATGAAATTCACAATTGACTCACATAGACAAAATCTCCAGAATTGGATTATATACACTTTTAGTCAACTCCACACTCAACATACAAGTAATAATTAATATTTCCATACTAAAAAAGGTCTGTCTCTTTCCAATTGTACTTACTCAGTCAAGTGGGACATATAGAGGAAATTTTCAGTTTTTACTATTCTGAAAAGGATTTCAGAAGAATATATGTGTCACTTTTGCTACATAGATCATGCCTCTCCATTCAGGAAAGACTGGGTTCCAGGTATAAAATACAAAGACTACCATTAAAATTCCTCTTTATAAGAGTTGAGATTCATCTCATATCAGATTAAAAGATTTCTATTCCATACCTTTAACAATATTGTACCTTTAATAATTGTTATATAATAAATCTGGATGTATCCTTTGTAGCTTGTTCTCTTTAAAAAAAAGATTAAGTAAACTATTCTCTTACTTAAACAAGGTTTCTAAAAAAAAAAGAATTGCAGCAGTCAGCTGTCTAATAAGTTTCAGTTACCCTTTTTTTTTGTCACTGGTTGTATAAATTGGCTGTACTGCTGAATTTGGAATTTGGCCAGCCAATTGAGGTAAGTTCAGTTTGTCCATGTACAACTATCTCAAAATGCAAATTAGATAGACTATTACAGAAATACCAGTAATATACCAGAGGATTTTTAGGGCCACTTTTTTTTATAGAGAAAACTATAATTGCTATCAATTATGTAGACATGCTTCAACAGTTTGTTTTCCTGTGTGTTGATTGACATTGATAATCAAGCAGTCTGTTGTGCACCAATAGCATGGAACAGCACCACACTCTAAACTTTTAGGTTAGAAATGCCCTAATTGTTTCCTAACCAGTGGGTTGGTAGACGTGATCTATTTCCTGGTTTCCATTAAATCAAAATTTTGTGCTGTTGAAGTTTTTTTAAACTATAATGATTCAGTAGTCTAGATAGAAACAGAATATCATGTTGATATCTGACATTTTACAAATAGTGTCTCCATAAAAACTTAGTGACAGTTAAAAATGCTTATTTTTTGAATATTTTTATAAAAATTAAACTTCCTAGTTCCATCAGATAGAAATTTGATTCTTTTTTGGAAACCCTATAAATCACTTAATGGATAAAGAATACCTTTTTATCAGCTGAGAAATAGTGGGTAGATTTGAGTTCAGAGACAGTTTGTGGTAGGCATGTTATTAGCATACAGTCTACAGTAAAGTAAGACTTCATATAATTTCTGTTAATTGGAACCACTTGTTCAGGTAACAAAATTTATGAAATTTTTACCTTGCTGTTAGTTATAAAATCTGTAATATAGAGTAATAAACTTAAAACTTTAAAATTTTCATTGTTAATCTTCAAGTAGATTTTTATTAATAAAGAAGAGAGTTCTTTAAAGAAGGTTACACTTATCATTTAGAGAATTTTAAATAAATATGCACATAGTTTTCTATAACTTTATATCATTATAGGTTTTGGTTTTAACCAATAAGATCTAGGTTTAATAATTAGTTATGATGATCTGTGTGATTGAATTGAAATAGTACTTTATATCAAATATTATGGTTCTGTTTATTATAAATTGTAACTGGAAGATTCAATTAAATATGAAACATTCACTAATATTATACATTGTGTAAATGTGAAGTACTACATAAATTAATATTGAAAAGGTAAAAACTGTAATTTTGATTGTTTTCTCTTGCATTTTAAGTTCCGTAATTCTTTGTTTAATACTTATAAAAGTGGCCGAGTGGTAGCGTCTCGGCCTCTCATCCAGAGGTCTCGGGTTCGAATCCCGTTCAGGCATGGCATTTTTCACACATTCTACAATTCATTCATCTCATCCTCTGAAGATATACCTTAATGGTGGTTCCGGAGGTTAAAAAAAAAAAGAAGAAAAAACTTATAAAATGTGAGCTTCTACAATTGGCGAGATAAATAACTTGCAGAAGTTTCAAGAAAAAGTTTATTTTCTTTAATTTAAAAAAAAAACTATTTTACTTGAATCTAATACTTATACAAGATTCTGTGGAAACTTCTCTCTTCACCAATAAATTCTAAAACTTGTTCTTGTAACCCACCTACCTACCTACCTCCTTTTAATTATTCACCTGTTAACTGCCCATTTCAAAAACTATTTTATTGTTTTCTGCCTTCCTTTCTTTCTTTTTCTGTTTAGCCTCCGGAACTAGTGTAAGGTATTACTTCAGAGGATGAATGAGAATGATATGTGTGAATGTGAATGAAGTGTAGTCTTCCCTTAGGACCATGACTTGCAACTATGATAAACTAAACTCTATACAAAGCTTAATTTATAATTCTCAAATCAATGATTGATATTACATTTATTTTCTGCATAATATATATATCTCCTGGATTGCAAGCTCATTGCTTTGATGTCTTCCTTTATTCTTTATAATCTTATTTAAACAACAAAATATTGTATTCTAGAATATTGTGTTTTCATTTTTTAATATTTAACACCTAATTATACTCCATTAAATTTCATTACTTTTGTTTTACTCTTATTTAATCTGAAACTGAATTTCTTCTACCAATAAATCCTTATCGTTCAGTAATTACTTCAAGTTATTCCCAGTTTCAAACAGAATCATAATACAGTAGCGGTAATGTAAAATTTATATTTACAAATATGTTAGAAAAGGAAAGCTACAACAGATAGGGATAGTTATATTTTTATCTTTTTCTTTGCTTGTTTGATCTTTCCTTTCATAGTTTAAATGGTTAGTGTGTGTAGAAAAACTGTGATGTTGTAGGCATTAAATAAATGTCTTAATTATTACTTATTTTAAGTTTGTTACAGTTAAACATTTTTTTACTTTCTACATCACCACTGTATTTCAGATTAATTATTTCTTTACGGTTTTTTCATTGTTTAGCATTTGTTATGTAAAAAAGATTATGGTGCTTAATATTACATTCTGATTGTGTTGACTAATTTTGTCAGGTTATTTTTCTTTTCATTATTAAACAAACACAAAAGTTATATTGTTTATTTGAAAATGTCATTAAAAATATTAAAATAAATATTTATTCCTAAATGTTTTCTTTACTTTATGTTATTTTTTGTTAATAGGTTAGCATAAAGCAAGCAACAGGATTACCCCTTTCTCTATCAAATTTTGTCTTCTGCCAGTATTCATTTTGGAACCATCCGGAAACAATTGCAGTTCCACCAGTTGTTAATCCAGATCATCATATCACTACTCATAGAGATTCTGTCACATTTAGGTTTGACCATACTCGTGATTTTGAGATCCCGGTCACTGAAGAATTTATAGAACATTGTGCTGGTATGTTTAACTTAATGACTGTTGATTTCTGTTTATGTGTAAAATTACTTATTACATTTAGGTGTGAAATAGACTATTGTGTTAAAAAAATGTGTTAAATTTTTTTTTTTTATTAAGTTTCTTTTGTTAGTATTCAAACTACACTGATTAACAAAGTTTTTGTCACAAAGCAACTAAATTGACATTCTAAAAGTACTTTTTTCATTGATTTCAAATATGTTCTCAGAATTTTTCTATCACCCTCCATTTTGTTATAGCCTATTTATTATTATACATAATGGTGAACATAATATTGTTACATATTATTGTTAATAACTTTTCGTACAACAGAATTGTTATTTGTAATAGATATTTATAGAGATTAGTCATAACTGAGTACAGTAGTTATGGTTAATCATAAGAGTTGCCAGTTTCAGGCAATGTAAATTCATATTTCAGTTAGTAAGAATTCAGATGTGTCTCTAAATTGTTCACTTGTATATTTCTTTGTTAATTTACAATTAAGTACTTTTTATGTGTTTAAAATATTAAGTGGCACAATGCCAAGAAACTATGTAAATAAACCAGACTCTTTTTGTTACATTTGTGACGAGTTAATGTTAAAAAATCAACCGCCAATGTTTACTCCATACATTAAAATATGTTACAAACTGTATTTTGGATGTAAAGTTAGTGACCAAGATAAGACCTGGGCTCCTCATTGTTGCATTACTTTTGTCCTCTTCTTTCAAAATGGATTAAAGGATCTCGATGCATGAAATTCGCTGTGCCAATGATCTGGAGGGAACCAAGAGATCATTGCACAGACTATTACTTTTGTTTGACAAATGTTTGTGGTATCAATTCTAAATCAAAACATACTATAAAATACTCCAATATACCATCTATTGTCCTGTCCCTCACAGTGATGAACTGCCAGTGCCAAAACCTCCTGAAAGTTTAATACTAAGTGATGATGAAACAGAAAATAAATCTGATGATGACAGCTGTGATGATGATTTAACTAATGATCCTTCATTTCAAACTTCAACTTGAGAACCTCATCTTCTCACTCAGGAAGATCTTAATGACCTTGTTCGAGATTTGAATCTTTCTAAACGTTAAGCTGAACTTTAGGGCTCCAGATTAAAAGGTTGGAATCTCCGCCGTCAGAAAACAAAAGTTACTGCATTTAGAAATAGACAATATGGATTTAAAAACTGTTTTTCTGTTGAAAGTGAAGTTATTTTCTGTAATAATATTGGTTGTCTTATGCTTCCATAATACAACCTATATTCCAAGCCCTTGGTCATGAACACAAAATAGAGGAAAGCAATTTATTTATAGATTCTTCAAAGAATAGCATGAAAGCTGGAAACAAATCTCTGTCTATACCACTTGCAAAATGAAAGAAACTTATGAAAGCCTGGAACTGTTACTGAACAAAATAAACTATAAACAATTTGAATGGCATATCTGTGCGATTTAAAAGTTATTGCACTTCTACTGGAACTACAGCTTGGTAACACAAAGTATTGCTGCTTTCTGTGTGAATGAGACAATAGAGACAGATGTAATCACTACGTGAAGAAGGAATGGCCGAAAAGAGGATGTTTTAATCTTGGAGAAAAGAATGTTGAAAACAAACCATTGATTGATCCAAAAAAAGTGTACTTGCCTCCACTTCACATAAAACTTGGTCTTATGAAGAACTTTGTCAAAGCTATGGATCAAAATGGGTCAGGATTTGCTTATTTAAAAAATAAGTTCCCCAAAATTAGTGAATATTAAAGAAGAAGGAATTGAATCAGTGAAGATTAAGATTAAAGAAGGAATTTCATAGGATCACACGTACGGGAACTGATAAAAGGTTTTGAGTATCAATTGAATGAGATCAAGAAATCTGCTTGGACATCATTCAAGAGTGTCTGCAAAACCTTTTTAGGAAATCGTAAATAAGAAAATTACAAAGAAATAGTAGATGATCTTTTAAGATCATTCAGATTCATGGGGTGCAATACGTCACTGAAAATCCATTTTTTGCATTCTCACCTGGATTTCTTCCCAAAAAATCTTGGGGTAGTGAGTGATGAAAATGGGGAACGGTTCCATTAGGATATTTCAACTATAGAAAAATGATATCAGGGAAAGTGGGGTCCAAACATGTTTGTAGACTATTGTTGGACACTTATAAGAGAGGGAAATAAAATAGAATACAACAAAAAAAGACATTATGGCAAGAAAACTGACATTTCCATCTTGTAGGTAAGCATATATTGTATTGTATTGTGTAAAAAAATTAAAAAATTGAAATCACTCGTCACTCCATAACCTTGTATGGAAAAACCAGTTACATTTATAAATTCAGAGTAAAATACTAATAAGTACAGATATTATAATTTTTGTGACAAATAAAAGTAATTTTTTGTTGACCAGTGTAATCAGTGTATGTTTTCATGGCACATTATAAATTATGAAAAAATTGATGAGGAAAAATTATTTTAGTTGTTGTGCTACAAATAACATTAAATTATGTTTTAAAATTATGAATGAAGTCGAGATCAATCTAAAAACTAATTCTAAGATTATTCTAGCATTCTCCATACGATTGAATTGTCATACTGCACAGTGGTTCCAAACCTCAAAAAGGTGGTCAAAAGTCAGAAACATGTTATACATAAGTTATCTTCACATATTTAAGGGTTTTTGAGGTCGCTAAATTGAAATTTGCTACTATTTTTCTCAAAATCATTATAATATACTCAATGGCCGAATGGTGGTCACAATATGGCGGACTAGCAGGTCCAAATCAGTGTAACCTGTTCCTTCGCCGCGTCCATTATGATGGATGTTTTTTAAAAATAACTTTTTGTATTTTTCCAAATTATTTCAAACTTTTTGTTTATAATACGTTTTTGAGGCACTAATAGAAGTAAAACAATGAATATTTAAATGAAAAATTTGTTTATAACAACTTTTGCTAACAAAAAATGGAACAATTTTTGTTTTTTTACAATACTTTTTATCATTTTTTAAAATTAGTGTTTAAACTGAAACGGGCAAAGATGGGCAGCTATTCGACCGCTTGATGGAAAAAAGAACGTTTTCATAAACTAAACATTTTTATTAGAAAGTGGGATCTTGTGGGAATTATGAGATATTAACAGTGCAACATTAACAACAAATGATTATATTTTTAAAATTGTTTAAACAATATCCTACACATAATAAATGATATAATTTGATTAAAAAACTCATCAAGTACTAACCTTGGATTGTCCTTTTCGTGAAAAAATTATTCGCACTCATGCCAAAAACAAACAATACTCGCAATTGAATGAACAAATTAATTAATTTATTGTTTTTAACTTAGATTTCAGTGTAAAAGGTTAACGACACGTGAATATTTGAGCCTTTGTTGGTGATGGTTTCTTAAAGTACATGTACCAACCTAAAAAGTTAGGGACTTTAAGATCTCAAAACTGGACCTTTTTTTTAAGGACTTTTTGCTACATTTTTCAGGTTAGGAACCACTGTGCACTGTGATAATGTTTTACTACGTTATTATAAAATAAATCTTTAAAACCAACATTAAAAATCTCAAGTTATGTTTGTGTAAACATACTTTATGAATTTATGTTGTTTCGTTAGCAAGAGGTCAGTTTAGTACGATGATTCTAAAAGTTTGTAAATTATAAATGTATTTAAGCTTTACGTTTAAGTAAAAGTAACAGCAATGTGTTGAATTGTATAGTTGGTGTGGATGTATATCTCATATTAAGAAATAAAGTTAGTCACTTAATTCTGAATTCCCTGCTTGAATTAACACATAGTGTTGAAGCCAGTAAACCAGATCCTGGCTTGCAGTTTTTTTTAAACTTTACATTAAGGGAAATATTTGAAGTTAAGAACTAGCATTCTTGTTCTTTCTTTCTCCTGGAGATATAAAGAATGAAGTTTTGTAATTTTGTATTAATTATAAAATCTCCAAAATTTCAATAGTGAGTCATGTGCAGTATCTTACAGATTAGAAATTAAGTAGATAAATTTTCTGTTTCATTATCAAAATTAGTTATTGTAATGTGGTTTTATAATTTGTTGTGTAATATAATTTACATTTATAAAAGATATTTTATTTTTAATAACTTTATATGAAAGTGATATTGGCGTAATTTATTTTAATAGAAGGTGCATTGTCAGTGGAGGTATGGGGTCATAGAAGCGCTGGTTTTACAAGATCGAAACCTGGATGGGAAGTCGAACAGCAGCTTGCTAAGGCTAGGTCATTAGCTGATAGGTAAGTGTAATAACTAAGCTGTTTGAATTTCAAGAATTGTAATTTAGATATGTTAATAATTTAAGTAATCATCTAGTGTAGCTTTGTGCATAGAGTATTTTGTAGGCAGTTGCGTTTGCCTTCATAGAATGAATCTGTAAATTTTTACATTTCTTGTTCACAAGTCCAGAGACTATTGTTAAAAGAACCCGGTAACAGAATGATAGCTGGAATACAGTATTAAAATATTGCTACTATTAAAATATTAAAGGTCGAGCTGGACCTTTGTATTGTGTATTAATTATGATATTTTTTATGTTCATGTTAGATGTTTTCTCTTGACGTTGATTAGTCTGTGACTTATTTAAACTAATATCAATCATCATCAACAGGATTTTATTACCTGCGGTATAATGTTTATTATTTGCAATACAGGTATTTAGATTTATGTAATATTGGTGATCTTGTGGCAGTAAGGAAGAAGATATATACTTCAACTTATCTATCTATGTAAATTGTATAAATATATATATATATATATATATATA
>JAAAKQ030059700.1:0-15879 GCA_010016005.3 Zanna intricata
CCGGGAACCTCCGGATGAAAGACCGAGACGCTACCACTCGGCCACGGAGGCCGGCATCCTTAATTAAACTATATTAATTATCACAATTTGTGTAAAAGTAAATAAATTATATTAACAACATTTCTTTTTATATCATTAAATTATTTACTATTTTTTAAGCATGCACTTATTTTAATGAAAAAAATGTAGATTTCTCTTTATTATAGTGTGAGATAAAAGTTAAATTTTCTTAACTCGTTTTGTAAAATATTAAATGAATACTGCTGGCAACATAACTTAGTAAACAAAACCCTTTGATTATTTCACATGCAGTTTCTCATGCTGGTTTCAGAAAAAGTTTGAGGATTTGACGTTTCATTTCCTTTACCAGAAGAATCTGAAGTATTTTCAGATTCTTGGTAATATTTTTATTTTTAAAGATATTTTTATTTTTTAGTTTATTTCTGAACATATTATTATTGTCAAAATTATCAAATTAACTCCTGCTTTAGAAACTCAGAATTAAATCATCATAAAATGAGAAATCTGCATGGCTTAAAATATTAACTCTTACAACATATATAAGCAAATATTGAAGAAACATAGACTAGATAGTAATAGGTAAACCAAAATTAAATAAATTTTTTATAAATGGGAGTTGTGAGGAAGACTGGGCTAACGAAAGGAAGGTATTTTTTTTATAAAAGCATGCAATTTACAAAAAGTTATCAGCTCCGGCTTACTCAGTTAGGCTTAGAAATTTTCATTTTGTTTATTTTTATTATTGTATTGATTACTTTCTTGTTGTGTGTTGTTGGATAACAAAGTGTTATCTGTTTCAACATGGCGTGCGTTGATCCACGTGTGTTCCCTTTATAATTATTGCTGTGAATGCTGAATTATTGATCATGTATATAATTTCTTTATTTATGTATATTTTTGTTACACCTACTGTGCTGATCATGGATTCATTGCTGGCTAACAAGGAGGTACCACCCTGTGAATTTATGACAAAGGTGTGTGCAGGTGACATAACTTGTGGATATTGTGTCCTGCGGAACATTGTAGTTAAACTTGGCAGGCAGAAGGGAATTATTGAAAATAAAATAAAAAACATAAAACACAAAAAAATGAGGGTGTTAGCAGGAGGAAGTTTAGATATAAGTTTAAAAAAAAATTATTTCAATGAGGTCAATAAGGTGCCAAGGCGAATCATGGTGATTTGTAGGGCCAGGGACGCCCAATTGCTAAAGATTCCTTGGTGCAGGGTAGACGCAAGAGTGTCCTGAATCGGGGTACTTCCCAGGACACATGGGGGCCTTTCGAGGTTTGTGAAGTCGCACGCAGGAGGGAAGGATAGTGTGTGCACAATGCATATATTATCCTGCATAGGTTAGGAGTAGGACAGGGATGGAGAGCTCCTCTGAGGAGGGAAATCCTGGCACTCCACAAGCAGAGGGGGTCAGTTTACGCTGGTGATCCTGGGGAGATCTGATGGTGGAGTTCCTGTTACAGGGTCCAAGCTTGGGTAGAGTAGTTTTATCTGCTGCCATGCCACTTTGCAGCGGCTGGTGACATACCTAATGGTAGTTCCAGTTGCTGTGGACAGGTGCTTAAAAACCAAAAATAAGGAATGTATATCAATAAATAACTGGTTCAGTGATGTTGTCAAAATAAATTTGTTGGAATAATTAAAAATAATAATTCATTCAGAAGTTGTTTGTTTCATATTTAAATCTATGAATAAAGAAGAGCTACCATGTAACATGTAATTTTTTTTCATGTGAATATATTATCTGATTATTTGATATATGAGTACATTAAACATATAACAATAATATTAAATTAGAAAAAAAAATTAAGAAGGGATATTCCAAACTCTAGAAAGAAAGAAAGTTAGGCAAACAAAAGATCTTTTAATGTTAACTGTTACGCCTACTTTCTGTATATATGTCATTATATAATAATGATGAATACTATCACTATTCTGTTGTCTTAGCGGTTGAAATTTCCCTGTTTTCATTTTTTTATAAAAGTATCCTTCATTACCATAATTTAATACAGCCATATTTTTGTTGTAGAATATTAACATTTTAAGTCATTGCTTTCATTATTGTTCTTTAATGCCATTAAAACAAACCCACTTATCTGGTAATTTTATTACCCATTCTCTTTCCTCTAACCTAGAAGATTTTCATTTTCTCTCCTAAATTATTTTTCATACTTCACATTCATTCTCAGAACAGCTATTTCATTTATTACCCAGTCTGTCAACCACCTTTCTGTATTTTCTTTAAACAGCTACAGTTTTGTTTATCCTTTCTTTAACAAAGTTCTCTGTATTTCATTCATACGAAGAACAAACCTAGAAGATTAGTGTTTGCTTTAATCACATTTTTGTAAATATGACATTTCATTTTTGTTTGCAAAATATACACCTTTTTACTGAATGATTTTATATCATGCTGTTTTTGTGTTATATAACCATGTCTTTATATAATAGAATAACAGTTAAGGTAATTTTACGATTGCTTTTGAAACCGGCTGATAGTCAAACAAAGGAAATGGTTTCACTTATAAAATTTCTGTTTAGAACATGTCTGTTGAACATATCTCAACACTGTGAATATGCTTTTGGATTACTAATTTACATAACAGAATTTCTTGTTTTTTCTATTACATAAAATTCAACAAAATAAGTTGTTTTGTTTTATAAAACAACTTATTTATTGTGCAAATTTATTGTAACTACAAATAATTATAAAATTAAATCTATTTAAATTTTCTACATGCATAATTTTATTAATAATAGTTATATGATATTATTTCTAAATGTTTCTGGCAATTCCATTATTCTGGAATGGTTATTTTAGTAGAAAAACTTTAAAAAATAAATAACTCTACTCATTCAAACTGCTACAACTTTCACTTGCTGATGATAATTCAGGACCAGAAAATCTTATTGAGGACATTATGAAAATTAAAAGACTGAAGCATACGATGGTAAATTTGCATTTGCCATCATATTTACTGTAGTTAGAGATAAGTTGCAAATAGCATTTTCTTGATTGAACGCTATTAGCAAGTTAACTGAATTGAAAATTATCAACAGTTTCCAGTAAATAAAAGAGTAAAGAAAAGAAACCAAACCTATTTCAATTGATATTATATTCTAATATTTATCATCAGCCAGTCTTTGAATTTCTTTCCAAAATTCTAATTACAACTGTTTATGGTCTTAGGTAAGAAATTAAACTACTTAAATCAAAATCAGATAACTTTTTTTTATCATACCTTCATTTATTAATGATGTTTCTGCCCATCATTCTTTTATAATTTCACCTAAGGTTGTGTTCCATTTTTAATGAATGTTTAATCTTTTCTCTTCCTATTTTTATGTTCAGTGGTCCATCTACATTATTTCTAGTAAATTTCATTACTTTCGTTTTGTTCTTGTTTATTTTCATGCGGTAGTTCTTGCGTAGGATTTCATCTATGCCATTCTAAGATACTTCTAAATCTTTACTCTCTGCTAGAATTAATATATCATCAGATAATCATAGCATCTTTATCTTTTCACCTTCCACTAGTAACCGAATCTAAATTGTTCTTTAACTCAATATTAAGATAGACTTTAACATTCTCTTTTAATTCTAGACTTTTAATTTATTAAGAATCAAACTCTCTGCAAATATTGTTTTAAACATTATGTGTATAGTATACATTTAACAAATTATTTTAACATAAAATAAATGGGTTTTTACGACACCAGTCTTTTTTCTTTTATCCCAGATTTCTCAAAAAGTACTAGAGATATAATTTTAGGACCTATTTACTTTTAATATTTCTGGTCAGTTTTCATTTAAACCACGAAATTTACTCCTTAATTTTTGGTTTTAAAAATTAGAGTCTGGTTTAATTTTTCCGAAGGCGCAGAAATAAGGTCGATATCTTTCGCCAAGAACAGTCATTAAAGTAGCGTTTTAGAGCCTATATTTATGTGAATTTTTTTTTTATTTTCATTAATAAAACAGTGTTCTTGTGAAGCAGAAAGTACTTCTGACTGACAACCTCCGATGAAGACTTTCGTACCCATGCGCGATTGTTTGAATTTATGTAGTTTGAAAAACACAAATTTTTTATGAAAGTAGATTGTTTTTTTTATGAAAATGTTTGTTATTTCAATGCAATGTCATCGAAAATATGTATATGTGCAAAACTTTAGTTCTCTGTATCATCTGGAAGAAGGTTAAATATTGCTGAAACAATTCTCACCATACCGCCTTGCGACACAGTGTACTGAGAAAGTTAAATAAAAGCGTATACAACAGGTAAAATTATTATTATCCATTGAAATAGAAAAATAAAATTTTAAAAGAATCTCAAAAAGTTTTATTTTTATCCATTAAATAGCTTTAATAAATATTTTAAGAACGTGTGAATTAAAAATGATATTAATAATAATAGTAAAAACAAAAGTTTTATCAAATAAGACCGGAATTACGTTCTGTTGTATATCGGGAATGGCCCACTGATGAATATTTTAAGAAGATACATATTAATGTAAATTTATTATTTAACAAAATTTTAAATAGTTTCAATCCGTTAAATCTCGATATCTAGTTAAAATAATTTACTTCTTCAATATTGGTTAAAACAAATTATATCGTGCTTAATAATAAAACAGACTTAATTCGAGATTGGGTCTAAACTGGAATGAATAAACACATTGCAGCGAAATATTATTCTAAACCCTTTTGGTTTAGAATAATATGAAAGGTAATGGTGATTAATGAAAATAAAACGCATCTTAGAAACTACTGTATTTACAAAAATAAATATATGTGTCTGTAAGGTCAGTTCAGTAAGGATAGTGATCGGTAAGAAAACAAACTCATCATTTATCTTACTAATGAAATGGAATTTTATAATAAATGAAAGATAACTTGAAACAATTTATTCTATTTTAAAATCTTCAAATACAATCCAAATAATTTTTTAAACTTTACCTTCAGCAACCGTAATTAATTTCTTAAAAATGTTTTAACATATTTAGTTAGTAAGACAGAATAATAGCATACAAAAAAATTAATATATAAAATATGACCTGCGTTACTAGTTATCCCCGTTTATATTAGCTTACATTTTTTTATGCCATACTGCTAAATTAATGATAAAGTTACCGCTTCCGCTGCTACCGTTTCAGTTAAAAACTTATCCTTCACCTCAGTGAATATGTTTCTGAACAATGATGTTTTTATATAATGATAGTTATTTAAAGATTAAGTTTCGCTTGAAATATCCAGAATTACTATAAAAATGGCTTTGCAACAAGCTCGACAGTGACACAATATGTTTAGTAGTTTTCTATGTATAAAATATAGAAAACCGAAGCAGCGGCAGTGACATGGCGCACCAGGAATATCCCTGTTGTAAACCTGCTTGACATTAAAAATGTCAATACGGTACGTTTGACCACTATCTTCGAAGCCCTACGAGAGAAGGGGAATAGTAACGGAAAACTACGGCTAATACATCGATATTTTGAAGATAGGCTATTACTATACAATTGCGTGAATAGACAACTCAGCTTCCCAGTTACATGTGGGATCCCGTAATGATTCGTTATCTGTCCGATTCTCTGGAACCTCGTTTTTGATAATGTTTTCCGTCTGTTACTCACTGCGGGAGTGGTTCCTGTGGCTTTTGCTGATGACCTAGCCCTCGTAGTTTCAGTTCCAGATGTAGAAGAGGTGACTGGAGGGCAAATAAAGGTATCAGAAGGATACGGACTTGACTGTAAGGAAAGGGGCTAGCCATTTCAATAGAGAAGTCAACGTTTATTTGTATGACCGGCAGGCGTCGGCTACCACTTCTACAGATCCAGATACGAGGGACGGCGTTAACCCAGATAGAAATCGCGAAATATCTTAGTATCTGGTTCGACCGCTACCGCACATTCACTTCTCTCGTAAGGGAAACAACAGAGAAGGCGAGCGGGCGGTCTTCTGCAGACTTTTAGGTAACGTCATTGGCTCTCGAGCATCAAAACCGCTAATTTATAGTAACGTGATCAATTCAATGATGTTGTACCGAATGACGGTCTGGTCAGGTGTCTTGAGGTAAAAGCGTAACCGTCGAATCCTAGAGGGAATACAGCGGAAACTTACCTTTATGTCGACTTATACATCGGATTCTACTGGGGCTGCGCTTGTAATATCCTGTGTTCCGCCATTTCAACAACTAGCAAGAAAGAGGGCTGACGTGATCCATGGCAAGGATGGACGAGCATCCTGCAAGGATAGAGGAGCGCTTATTCCGGAATTGGCAGGCTCGCTGGGATCTCTCCTTTTCCGGCCGATGGACTCACAGGTTTTTCCGGTAGGTCGAGCCATGGGTTAACCGTCCCTTTGGGGAGGTTTCATTCTGGTTAACTCAATTCCTAACTGGCCATGGCGTGATCTGTGCGAACTTGCATAGTAGGAGAAGAGCGGATGATCCAACTTGTCTCTACTGCGTAGAGTTAGACATCCCGGAGCACGTTTCGTTCACCTACCAGCATGGGTCAAACTACGCCGCACATGTGAGAGAATAACAAGGCCCTGTCCGTTGACGTCATCGGTCGGATGCTGTCCAGCTAAGAAGGATTCCAGGTGGTGGCCAGTTTTGTTTCACGCATTCTGCAACAGAAAGGCCGGAAAGACACTGTAGGGCGGGGTTGAGGGATAGCCCTCTGTGGGGATACCGTTCGTCAGTATGTGTACTTATGGGCAGCGGTGATGAAGTTCGGGTACTCTCGTCCCAGCTCTAATGAGGCCAGCTGCGATTCTGGTTCATGCGAGTGTCCCTCCTTGTAGGAGTGTTGTTTTTAAGTCATATATCCTTGTTTTATGTTTCTGTATTTCCTGGTTTTATTGTTTTTGTATTTGATTCCTGTGTATTTATTATTTATGTATGTTACTTTCTATGTGTGTCTTTATATGTCATTTCCTGTGTATTTCGTAGGCTATTCCTACATATGTATTGTTTATTTTAAGTTATTTCATGTAGATGCATTATTTTTCTATGTTATTTCCTGCGTTATTTTCCTATATTATTTGTTATTCTTATGTTATTTTAATCATTTTTTATGTTGTTTCCTGTGTATATGATTCCTTCCTGTGTCCGGGCTATGTCAGAATATATTCCTGCGCTCGATGCCGACCATCCTTTTCGTGTGCCGTGAACATCAATCCTCTGCCTGTGCCAACGCCGGTGTTTGCGGTATAATTTCTGCTAGGTTAAACAAAAGACCGAATCCCGGTGCGCCCTTCTCACGGGAGGAATCGCATTTGAGGCAGACAGCATAAGATCATGTCCCGGCCGTCGTGGTGGGTGCCGGAATTGACTATGTAGCTCCGGTGTCCCACCCCGGCCAATAGAAGCAGCATAACCATTTATATCTATATTTCATTCATATTATATTCATTTATATTTATATTTTATTCGGACTGGACAATCCCCTGTCGGGCTGTGTTATATTTCTTTGCAGGTCCGGCGCGGAGTTGGAGAAAAAAAAGGGTAAATAAGAAAATTAACAGATATGATATAACAAAGTGAAAAAAGATAAAAGTAACAGGTGAAAATGATTAAATTAATATTAATAAAAAATACTTTTACGGTTTACTAAAACAGAATTATATCACAAGGATAAAAAAATAATAATTGAAAAAATTTTATTTATAATGTTAAAATTTATTCTCGATGATTTTCTGATTGCTGTTGTCATCGTGGAGTGCGTATCATGGCATTTCAAGAGTTTGCAGAAACTTCCTGAGAGTAATAGTTTTATATCTGTTATTTTTTGAAATAAAATAATAAAGCATTTTTTTTTAAACAGGATTATAAAATAAAACATTAAAAGTTATTAAAAATAAGTAAAATATAGTTTTTTTATGTGTACATATATTAATTTATGTTTGTGCATTGTGTTATAGGTAGGAAATTTTTTTAATAAGGATCCAAACATTTTTTTTAATATTTTATTTTTTTCGTTCTTTTTTGGTTTTTTAAATTTGTTATTCAGTATTCGAGAAGTATTTTTAAAAATTATAATGTTCTTCCTACAATTCCAAAATTAAACTAAATTTAATGATAAAATGTATTACTACTGGAAAGTTTTGGGGAAAAACTCTCCATCCAAAGATTTTACTAATGTAAAACTTATACCCAAGTTGTAGGGAATAACTAAAAGTTTGGTAGACGTTGGCCACAATACAAGGAGGCACAAGGTTTCACTTAACGCAAGTGTTTCGATAACGTCACTGAAACGTCTAATTTATAATTTTTAACCATCTTCTAACTGCAATAAAGACAAGTGTAACCAATAATTTAGGGTATAATTTTTACTAACTTTGTATATTTAAAAATTTTATTTGACATTATTCAAGTGCATTTAAATAATGAATATTGATATTAATCATAAATTTTTTATTTTATAATTTATTTTTATATCTACAATTTATATTTTTTGGCGTGATTTATGTACCGTATAATTATGTACCGGCAAGATTAAAAGATTTATTAATTTATTTCCTGGGTTTTATGAAAAACGTCGGTGTATACACGTCCACAAACATAAAGAAATTGAAAGAAAATTCATGCTAATTTTTTAAAATAATTTAAATATTTATTCTATTTAAAAAATAATATAAAGTTTAGAAGTTAATTGCCTAAAGAAAACACTTTTATCCCAAGTCGAGTTTGTGATAGTAGATATGAAGTAAACCTTTGCCACAACTAATAACTTAGACAATATTATCTTGATTTTTTTTTTTCTTATAACAAGATCTATTAAGAGTTACAAAGACGATATTATTAGGAAAGTGTATTGATTTTGCGTCTTTACATCAACCACCTTTGAAAATTATTTTGTCATATTAGCAGTCCTAAAAAGTAATAATTTTCATATCTTTTCAGTACTTTTAAAATATGAAAATTAATTTATCAATATTGTATATATATCTTCCTTGATATATTAAGTAAAGTATACTGCAAGCAATCGGGTAATGTTTCGTTATAAATATAATAATCAAAACTTTAATAAATTCTGGAAAAAATAATGAAAATCATTTTTGTATGAGTAATAGAACAATGTATAAGCAATTTATTATTTGATATCCTGCTGAACAAGTAGATATTTCCATGCATGTGAATTTTCTCTCCTTTTCTTTGTTATCCCTTTTTTTCTATTTCTTCACCTGTTTTAATTCCTTTTTTTTTTTCAGAATCTCTATTTTCCATTATAAAACTATTCTTGTAAAGTTCTCTAATTTCTAAAAATATTTTTTTTTCTATAATTTTCTCTTATTTCTTATAACATTAAGATTTTTTCTCCTTTGATTGATTCCACCTTTTTCTCATTACTCAGACTATTCATTAAACAATATTCTTTTTATTGATCTGGATCACTCTGGTCATAATATCTTTTATGACAAGCTTAAAGATTAAAAAAACAATTTACTTTCTAAGCACTGGGAGATGGAAATTAACTTCCACAAGACTTTTACTAATTTTGCTGTAAAGCTACATCAAGGATATAGAAACAAGATGTCAGCTGCATCGGTTTTGAAGTAATAGCAAATTCAACATCTTAGTTTGAAGATAAATAATAGATATTATCTATATTAGGTTTCTTCATGTTTTGTTTTAGAAAAATAAATCAGTATGTTCATAAATTCCATATTTTTTCAATTTTTATGTTTATTATTTTGATGATGAATTAGAGACAATAGATATAGTTTTGTAACAACTTTCAACAAGAGGTGTAAATAAAAGGACTGTAGTATTTTGTGATATTCCGTCTCCTACATTTGTAAAAATATCAATTCACTACCAGCACCTAGCTTGAAGGAAATAAGATTCTTCCATCTTTTTCATAACTGCAGATTAGATACATCTAGTTATTTGCAGTCTGAATGATATATTAGTAAACAATAATTCAGAAAAATGAGTTGGCAAATAACTTTGATGAAGAGGGGAAACAAATCATTGTAGCAACAAATCAATAGTTATCCTATTAATAAAATCCAATAAATCGAAGTATATTACACTGAATCTAAAAAAAAAAAAAAAAAAAACATTAATAATGAATATATGAATGTAGGGATTATGCAAGTAGAGGAGAAAAGACAAATTGTATAATTAAAGGAGAAGAAATCCTTTTAAAATATTCATGAAAGAAAAGATTGACAGCATTAAAAAAATTTCTAGGCCATGACTACCTCACAGAAAAGCTATATAATCAGGATCTAATCAGAATCCTTTAAAAAGTGGGTAATATGTAAGCAAAAATACAGTATTATGATTAGTATTAAGTAAAATGATGTGTAAATTTAATACAATTAAAAAAAATATATTTGTTAGGTGACTGTATTAGGAAGATAAATCATTACTGATTGGATAAAATGTTTGAGCATTGAATAAAATGAATATGTTTCAGTCATAATGAATTACTATATAGTATAATTTACTACTTTAGAAGATTTTCTAAGTTTGGAATAAAATTTAGATACTATATTTCATTTTTGATAAGATGCACTATTTGTTATAAATGATTTGCAATGGTCTATTCAATATATGAATGTTGAATAGACTTCATTTATTGTTCTTGTCTGTAGACGAGTGTGCATGATATATACATGCAATATTTTCCATGGCCTGTCTATCTCAAATATCTCCAAACTTCTGTCATCTTTTATACTACTCCTTTATAATGTCATACCACACCCATGTTATTTTCTAATTTTTGGTCTCCACATTGCATTTTATGTTGGCTAATTTTATATATATATATATATATATAGAATAATAATAATAATAATAATATATATTTATATTTTACATGACAACTTTACTTCTAAAATATGGACTAGAATAAAAATGAATCAGTTAAATTTTAAAATTACATGGTCTTGAGTTCTGAATTTTGGACATTGTTATTTTCAAATTCTCATACATAAATTTCTTTTCAGGAAATGTAAAAATGTAAATAAAATTTCAGAAAATGTAAATGATTTAGAAGGTAACAGAGCTACATGGTCATTCTTTTCCCAAAACAAAATTTGGGACATACAATCTGTTTTAATAAACAAATTTTTTTAT
This sequence comes from Zanna intricata, assembly GCA_010016005.3. Taxonomy (NCBI): domain Eukaryota; kingdom Metazoa; phylum Arthropoda; class Insecta; order Hemiptera; family Fulgoridae; genus Zanna; species Zanna intricata. The sequence continues at coordinate 11,122 of JAAAKQ030059700.1, forward strand.
TACATTGTAATAACAATTATTATGTAAAATTATTTTACTTGTTTCTAATTTTTTATTAGCTCTATTTGTATATATAATGTGCACTTTTAAATAATATTGTTCCTTGAACAAAGAAAGAAGCAGTTATAGTTATTAAGTATTACAAGGTCCATTTATTTTGTTTATTATTAAAATTGTTAGTAAAGTATAAAAAATTATTTTTTGAAAAGTTTTCCAAAACACTTGTACTGAAGCTGTGAAATATTAATGATTCTCCTACGACATCAGAAAATGGATTTTTAAATTATATTACCACTTGAACTCAAGTTTAAAACTTTTTTAAAAGTTTCAAACTGTAAAAACTAAAATATCGTTTTTGAAACTTTCTAAGTAAAACTATTTTAGCTTTAGACATTCAAGATGATGTAAACTCTTAAGACTTTAAAACATATTGATACAGTAAGTAATTAACTTATCGTTAATTTAGGTCAATTAAACACAAAGACAGATAATGTGGTACTTGCTTTTAGTAAACTTTATATTGAATCTTGAAACTATACACTTTATCATTATTCTATTCAACTCACCCAGAAGTTATTTATGTTATATTCTGAATGATAAATTTAGGTGAAATTTAATGTAAATGACATTTGAGTATGCCATCCAACAGATTAAATTTGTAACATTTATTCTGTCAATAGAAAATATAAATTCTCATATCATATTCAGTTTTGTTGATTAACTTTTTTTTTACGAGACATTTAAAATATTGTTCAATTTTCAGTTTTTAAACATCAAAGAAAAAAATTACCAATGAAAATTTTTTAATAATATTTTTCAATAAGGAGTCATCGAGTCATATGACAGTCCAGATGTCTATAAAATATATATTGTATCTTAAGTTAACCAGAACCTTTTAGAAGCTGCATTACTTAAGTAATGGAGAAACAATTAATAGCTGTTACTGATATACAGTATAAGTAAAGCTAAAAATTGAAAACATGATATTTTCTATCTGTCAAGTTGAAGGCAATATTAATGATCCAATCATGTTAATATATCTAACTACTCAGGTTTGGCACTGAACTATTGTTAATCTGTGTAGAAAGCCAAATGCTAATTATAACACCCATCAAATAATATTCATTGAATTAAACTTCAGGCAAGTCATAATATACAAAATATTGTAATTTCTTCATTTTTAACATAAAGTTTCATTTTTTTAATTAATAGAAATAAAAGGGATATATAGTGGGTAAATTTTCTTATTTTCTAAATTCAATTATTTTTTTACAAATTATTAAAACAATATAACATTTTTAACTCCCATTACTAACCTTTTATCTTCAGAATTTCTCAAAAAATACATGTAAAGTTTATTCCTGTACTTTTTCACTAGGTTAAAATTATTAAATTATTTAAATTTCTTAGTATTATTGATCAGTTATTCTTATTATAATAAATGTATTAATTAATTTCAAGCCAGTAAAAGATACAGATTCTTATCTTAAATCATATTTCTAACATCAAGAATAATGTATAATGTTGAATTAAACAGATAATTTAATGTAAATATGAATGTTTAGATGAAGTATATTTTACATCCAAAATTTGATATTTTAAAGTATGATTGTCAACCATTGATCATTTCTTAGTCTGCACTAGGCTTGGAATTTATGAACCAAATGGATTCATAGAAATTTTACCATTTGTACTTTTACTGAATAATATATTTTTCTCTTTAATGATGTATTAGTTCAATTTTCAGTCAATTTTCAATTATCACTTCATTTCATCTAAAATTAAACTTTATTTTGTTCAGGTTTCTTCTTCCACTCCAGACCTCTGCATCATTTTTTCTTTTATTACTAAACTGTGCATTATGGTGTTCACTTATTTCTTCTTTAACTATTTCTTTGGTGTCATTGTTTCAGAATTATGAATTTTACTGAAACCAGACTATCAACTTCATTATTTTCTAACACTTCTTCTTTCAAATAATCTAGATTGTTATCTAAGTGGTGAAATTATATAACTATTTAAAGGTGGATATGTAGGATATTGATTAAGGACAGAAAGAATTTGCCTTTTAATATATATCCCAGATGGAAGAAATTGTTCAATGTTTATCATACAGTACAATTTTGTTTAATTTAATTCACTATTCTTCATTGCTTGTTAGTTGTTCATTAAAATTTTGAGCTGAAGAGAATTATTTGTAAGTTATAATTGTAATTATAATTTAATGATTTAAATTACTAATTTTAAATAATATCATGTTAATATATTTTTAATTCAACCCTATTCTTAATAAAAAAAAATTAGAATTTTATTACTTTCATTCAAAAATGTTGTTTCATTTAATACATAATATTTTACCAATATACTGTTATATTAACAAAAATAATAACATTATTGTTTTTTTTTTTTTTATTGTTATTTGTCATAAGACCTTATTTTACTTTCAAATTATTGTTGCTAAAAGTGTAAGAATAATATTTTATTATATTTTTCTTTTCTTCTTTGTGCACATTTTATAATAATGGGAAAAATTAAGCAACTTCATATTCGTGTATACAGCTAACCAAAGAAAAATAAATTGTATAAAAAAACTGCTGCCATAAATTCTTCAACTATGAATTTCTCCACTTAACCGAATCCCAATTTCTGATAATTTTCCCTTGAAAAATAAGACATGGGAAATAATATTTCTCTGGATTTCTTATCATATTTCCAGATTGTTGCAGATTTTTCCTTTTAAAATTTAAATTACATCTTTGCTATTATCCAACTAGTGTTTTGAATACATTCTCAACGGCTATCTTTTCTTTTCAACTAATCTTAAGCGGATCAGTATTCAGTATACTCGATCAGTATTATGATCAATATTAAAAAATTATATGCCTAATAACAAAAATAATTATAGAATGCTGAATTACAATAAGAATAAGCAACAATTATGTAATATATTATTTGTCATTTTCAAAATTAAAATAGAAAAATAAAATTTAATATCAGTATTACCATGTCATTAAATAGTTTTGATGAACCTAAATTATAATCTCTAACTGTATTTCAGTTTGTTAGCAATCTTACTGTTTTTTTCCAATAAAAATAATAAATTAAAGGCCTACTAGGCAAAAGTTTTATGACCTATTAATTTGTATTGGCAAACAAATACAACAATTTTTTTTTTTATATTTGTAATTCAAAACAATGAAATATATTAAAATGTTTAAATAACCAAAAAAACTCAAAAATTAAAAAATCAAATTAAGCTCTATTTATTGGTTTGAATTTACATATGCATCAGTTAATCATAATCCATACTAATTTTTATGAATGACAGATTTCAGATTTTTCAGATTTTGCAAGTATAGTGATAATATCAACCCTAATTGACAAAGGATATTTATACGGTTTAGCAAATACTCCTATATTGATCATAACCACTCGTCTTGGTAGTAAAAACCAATTATCATCAAAATCAAGTTTGTACCGGTTTCTAACACTATCGGCCTCATCATATTTTAAAGCTCTCTATCAGTAACGTAAGAAACCGCAGTTCTAGACCTTGGTCGGATTGACTTTTAGTAATCCAGGTTTGAAAAATCACTATCAATATAACTTACTTTATTAGGACTCTTCTTAAGACTTTTACGAGCTTCCGATAATCTGAACATAGTTGGACGGGGAATATATTTTCTCTGTTTTGAGACAATTCACGAGATTAGTAAATCGTTCGTTTTGATCAACTGAGATAATAGGGAACAAAACGAGATCAGTTTTTTTTTATTAGTTTGTGTAATTGATATTCGAGTAAATGTATCTGTTCAGTCTTATTTTTTCAGCAAAAAAGTCCACTTATATGAAAATTTAAAAAAATTGAGATACTAAGTTTTAACTTAATGCCGACGAAACTGACAAATAAAATATGTTAAACGTGTGTTAGCTTTGAAGTTAAGTTTAAACAAATTTTAGGTTATTAGTCTTCTCGAATTTTTTTATTTATTTTTGTTTCTGAGTACAAAATAAAGTGTCGTTTTCAGCGCCCGGATACAATATTATAGAAAACAATTCAACTATACAAGACCAGAATCAATTTTTCATTTTCTTATTTAGCTCATCAATATTAACAACGGTATTAATTAAATTTTTAATAACTACTGAAATTTGAACGATAAATAGAAACTTAGAATACTTCTTTTTAAAATAATCGACTTTTAATAATTGCCGACAAATGAAAACTGTTAATTCAAAAGTGCTCAATTTTGACCCGGAAAATGAATTTAGTTAACTTATTAGGTGGTTTGAAGAGAATATTTTTAAAATGTTGTACTGCTTTAAAAAAAAAGCCTGAATTTAAATTAGGTTAAAATAGAGTCAAAATAATATTTATTTTTAAGTTTCCTTTACAATTGTGAAGAAAATGATTCGAAAATATATTTTCATTCTACTGCAGAAGCTGTAGAATTAGCATTACACATATTCAAAATGAATACCACGTAAGTGTATTCCTCTGTTTTAAATAAATATGGCATTACTTCAATGGCAAACCGATCACGTTCAAACTAAAATTCACAGAAAACCTTCGCTGATGACATTACTGTTCACAATAACTGATGTACTTCATATACCTAAAAAATGATTAAACACTAATACAGTATCGGTCGGACATTGTTGATCAGCTGTTGTTATTTTATGTCCAACTTTGAAATAATAATTTTTCAAATAACTCATTTTACTTCTGTCATTTAATTTTTATTATTTTTTCTTTTT
>JAAAKQ030059711.1:3142-14261 GCA_010016005.3 Zanna intricata
TTGACATAACTAGTAATATGGACCAGTGCAAGGAGTTTCTTCCAATTAAGAAGAAAAAAAAAGAGAATGAAATAATTAAAAGAAGGAACCAAAAGGGATTCTTTTCAGAGTAACAGGTCCGTTGAACAATCTGTTCTTTGTAATACTGACAATGGCACCTCCAAAACCTGTTGTTCAACGAAAAGGGTTACCGGATCGGGATAAGAATTTATAGAAAAACACACGGGGGAGGACGATGAAAATTATTACCTTTCTAGAATTAACGTATGAAGCGGATACTGTTACTTCAGGCCAAGCGAGATAAACACTGTCAGTACCATCGGAAAGAGACAGTAGTTTTTTCGAGCGTATTCGGCGTAGTCGTGATAACAAGTGATAACAGAGTAATTACGTAAACCGAAGTTCGACGTGGTTAGAGTGACGGCGATGTAAGCAGGCGTGTGAAACAACGATTGAAGAGTACGTCATGAGAATCCCATTTTGGACAATGGCTGAATGCAGGAAATTTTTCAGTTAGTTATTGGTAAACAATAGTGAAAATAACATTATTCTATTCATTCATAAAGTGTAGGATAATTCTGTCTGTTGTTGTAAACAGCAAAAGTTACAATATTTACAAAAAAAATGAATTGGATGAACTTTAGACTGTTCTATTTTTATCTTGTTAGTGTAATATTAATTTATATTTGCCATTTTAACGTTTTTAGAAAATTGGTTTAACGTAACTTTTTTTATAAATTTTTAGTAAATTAAATACCGTTTTCTGATTTTATAATTTAACTATCATTAAAAAATCTGTCTTTTTCAATTTGCTATTTTAAATGTTATATGTACTACTATCAATATTATTATCATTATCTATTTTGTTTATATGTCTCTAGAGTAATAAATTGTATTTATAAAAAATTTTTACGTTCGTTATTCTCTCAGTATCCTTGTCGAACCGAAAACACGCAATAAATGAACCTAATGCCTTAATGCCTAATGCCCTAATGCCTAATGCCATAAATGAACCTTGCGCCAAACAGGTTTTTTGAACATAAATTTATGAAATTTAACGAAATAAGGAAAAAAAAATTGTCTTTTCTTTAATATAGTTTATTTCATTAAATATCTCGTCAACTAATTAATCTCATTGTTTTTTTTTTGTCAAAATATCTTATCTAAAATTATTATTCATTACTATAATTTTGTTTTGCTCTTGTACTAAGGAAAGTTTTTAAAAATTTTCTCTTTTTATTGCATCGATTTTCAGTTCTGATCGATTACTGTAGTTAAATGAATGCACTCACTAGCGGACAAGATCATTTACCTTTTGCAGGTCAAACCAGAATAATATATTTGTTAAATAAATTTGTAAAATATTATTTTTTTTAACTTAAGTAATTCAACAAAACTGTTGTATTTCTTTTAAAAATTTTGATGTTTATATTGTATAAAATTTTATATTTTAATGTATTTTATTGTTGGAATTAAATAAATATAATTAAGAATTGAAGGAAACTAATTTATAACAGTTATAATAATATAAAAATCAACCTTATCAACAATTTATGTTATATCCTTAGCGCTTTCCTTCTTAGGATGGTCGAATGACCGAAAGCGCTAGGAATGTAACATAAATTGTTGACAAGGATAATTTTTATAACTAATTTTATATTTCAACGGTGACATTGTTTGATTATATTAAAAAAAAACTTAATTATATTAAACAAAAATAAAGAATGTTAAGTCGTTGCTCCCAAAGAATTATCTCTTTTAGTGAAACATTCAAATAAATCTGATCTTGGCTTTATGTCAAAAGAAAGTTGTAGGAAATTTTTAAATACATCACTGTTGAATTAGAAACAATTTTTATTGGTACCCTTTCGGTTAAATATAATTTTAATGAAGTAATTTTTTTTTTTTTTAATTTCAACAGAGTTTTTGCTACATATTTTATAATAGCTTTTGCGGAATATAAACAAATTATAAACGCGTATATTACATGTTATAAATATAATGCGATGTTCAATTAACCAAATACATACATTTATATAACACTATTTCACCATAATTTTCATGCACATGTTTTATCAATTTCAAACATTCGTGCGCTTATAAACACACAAACAGAATTACAATATTTACAAAACCCTCTTTTACACGGGTGGCTGTATTTATTACCAGTTATAATAATAAATAGGTTTGTGTATTCAGCTACATTAAAATTGTTTAGCAAATGAAGGTAAAATGCAACCGACTTCACTAGATATCTATACCCATAAAAATTATACTAATGATTCTATCTAATAAAAAATGTAGACGTAAGTTCCAAAATATTAATCCAACTCAAACAAACCACTTTCATAAAATATAGAGATTTTATCTCTGATATGAAAATATATAATATTTTTTCATAATAACTTCTTATTAATATAAAATAATATTTTATTTTTAAAGATCTACGGTAATATATTTTTGGATTAAAATTTGTAATTAGCCAAATTTGAAATAGTATTGTATTGATACAAGCATTCAGTGCTGTTGGCTTTATCATTTATAGGAATTAATAAGTATTACCATTTATGTATCTTAGTCAATCTTAGTCAAACACAATTTGATATTGTGGCTTTCACTAAAATAGATTTCCATAACTACTGTAAATGCATTAATTAAATTAAATTATTTTATATCTAAAACGGATTTACTTGAAATGTTAAAATAAGGTTGTGTCTGTAAGATTAAATCAATTGTTTTAAGTCATAAACCTTATTATTAAGATATCACGGTAGCAGTTGGTTTTTTATTTACTGATTTATTAGCCGAATGTAGAAAAAAAACGGTTTTTTACATAAATACCCATACTGACTATCATTTTACTTTTCCTTTCTACCCTATGGCTATATCATAAATGAGTTCTTATATACAAACAATAATTTACATGTGCAGCTTCAAAATTGTAATTTTTTCAATACTTTTTCAACAATGGAACCGGCATAAGTTCTTTTAGTCGGATTTGTCTATACGTAACGGAAGTTAGATTAAAAAACATTTCTCAATTGAGGATTACCTCTTCTGGCTATCAAGCTTGTTATAAAGCTAAAAGAGAGTTTATTAAAGAAAAAGTCCTTGTTCTTTATTACCGAAGAGTCGAAGAGTTCATAGTAATATTTTTAACACTTTCCTTTAAACGTTAATACACACGTGTAAATACTAAAAACACAAACAAACTTGATGCATGAAAGAATCTTAGTTAAGTTTAAAAGAGGAATTTTAATTAACATCGGGTACTGACTGCAAAGAAGTTAGTATTCAAAGGAGAACAAACAAGTGAATTTTTGTTTAGGAATTTTATAAAAGAAAATAATATGCCCTTTATTTTAATTAACGGATAATGGAATAATGATGATTTACAATCTAAATTTCATATACTCAACAAAGAAAGAATCTATAAATAACAGAAGAGAAAAGGTACATCTACACCTTAGTAAATGGTTTTTTATTATTTTGTCCTTTATTTTAGTGATTATAATTATCATATATCTTCTATCCTTGGATATAGTAATTAGATGAGTTTTCCATAATAAAATATAATTATAAAGTAAAAATTAAAAATACGTATATATATTTTCATCGCTAAACATAGATTTATACTTACCATAAAAATAGAAAACAAGATTTTAAAATAGATTGTTGAATATTTATTAGTAGGTTGTCAATTGCTTAGCAAGCGTACACCCACATCTCGTGTGGGGAGTACTCCAAGCTATATTAGTTCAGTATGCATCTGATTGAATGTCTTCGTAGGTGACAAAGACATTCGCAATATCATCGGCCGGAACAAATATGCAACAAAAAAAAAATTAAAACGACTAAAAAACAGAAAATGTACATCTAGTTCAGAGTTGAACTAACTTAAAACTAATATCACCGACGTAATCTTTAAAATAGGATATACCTCAAAAAAAAAAAAAAAAAAAAAATAACAGCAAGAATAAAAAATATAAAATTAAAATAAACAAATAAAATTTAACGAAGTCCGAGAGGAGTGTAAAAGGCTACTTTTTGGGTAAAAAACAAGATTAAAGAATTAAAATTAAAAATGTAATAATAATACTAAAATAAAATAATAAAAATACATAATCGTTAGCATAAAATATATAACATGGATAACAAAATTAATAAAATCAAAAAATAGCTCTTAGTTTCACATGGTAAATAATAATAAATTTTATGAAGCATATTGATATTGATAAAAATACCGGGTCTAAAATTTTGGCAATTTAAATTTATGACGCAAGACTGCATAACATACGCAATCCACAGGATATGGTGCACAGTCAAACAACAGTTACATTGTACATATCAGAAAACGTACCCACTTTTCTGATACCCGTGATTAGCTCTGGTATGTCCTAAGCGTAATCGGAAGATGACTAGTACAAGGATTTGGGATGTTCTGGAAATAATATAAAGGCACATGTCTCTAAATAACACAACAAACATACTAACAGAAATCCATATTTTAACATGTTAACTACATATTTTTTTTAGATTTGTTTTGTAAAGTTAGATGTTAAATATTAAAAAAGTATAAAAACAGTTTTCTGGTTTTTAGAATTGTTCTACAATAATACAGAAAATAAGATTTAATTCAGAATAAAACACAAAATTTTACAACGGTTTTAAAAAAAAATATAAGAAAAATCAAACTCAGATGTTTTCTACCAAAAAATCCAAATAGTAAAATTCAAAATTATTAAAATTTTGGATTTAATTGGTAAAATTAAATAATCCAGTCTTTCTTCTCGGCCAGCTACTTGTTTGGTTCACTCAGCAGGAAGAAGTCGGCTTGGCTTTTCACCGCTAGCTCCCATGCAGCATCATGTGCCAGCCAACTCCAGTTTGCATTAAGTTGATGGAATCTAGCCGTTCCTCTTGTTGCAGCCACTAAGTTTATGCCCCTCCTCGCAGCACCTCGGCCTCCTCAGCATTTCTCGACCTCCTTGCATTGACAGCTAATATGTCGCTCTTTGCCGCAGTTATAGCACTGTTTCCGGCGATCCACTCCTTTACACTTGGCGACGGTGTGTCCATTCTCTCCACACCGGAAGCACCGCTCCTCACGTGACCTTTTTGTGACCCTGCAGAGTATCCACCCTATGTTTACTCGCCCTTTTTCCAGCAGCGTGTTTCCCTTTGCAATTCCTATGAGCACGGATGCCATCTTGGTGCTCCCAAACGCTCTCCACAAGGGGAAGACCCTGACTGCTTCCCTCTCGACACCTGCAGCTACTGCAACGCCAGCCCACACTTCCTCTTCTGTAGTAAGTTCGTCGAGGTCCCTCATCAGTAGCACTACCTTACGCTCCCTCCTTCTACCATCCACTACCTTCACCTCAGGGACTTTCTTTGATATTACATCCCTTAGCTTATCAGCTGCTTTCTGCTCTCCTTTGACTCTTATTCAGAGCTCTTCGTTTACGCCTTTACTTACGGAAAGAACCTCTCCCACCTCCTGGCTAGCAATACTACTACCCTTGGCCTCACGTAGCATGTCCGCATAAGTCCGCCCCTCAGATCGGACCACTAATGTTCGGGACTCAATATTTGTTTGTTCCTTTCCGGCAGACTTCTCCACGTCCCTTTCAATAGTTCCGACTATTCTGATGGAGTACCTACACTCTGTCCGCCTTGCGACATACTCCGCAACCTTCTTTAGGCTCTTAGTAAAGGTGTTACCCGACACACATATACACATAGAATGCTGCGGGGTAGCGCTGATCTTCTGCAATGCATGGTAAAGATCACGAATTGCTGCCTCCCCGCCCTTGGAGAAGTCAACAACAATACATATACTCGCTGTTCCGCCACCTCTACTCCCTCACCAAGGATCACCTTAGGTCTAGTGCAAGCAGCAGTAGTAAGCCCCGCCTTCAGTTTTTTTCAGCTTCGAGCTGATCGAGCACCTTAAACGCCCCAAAGATTGACCTTACTGCTGCTTCCTTCCTGTCTGCCGCCAGATCTACAACATGGCGGGCGGTAGTTCTACAGATAGAACCACCGCCCGCCATTGCGTCAGATACGCCCACTCGGGTGAACCACTCATCCCGTCAGTACTTATAATGCCACCACCTCGTCCTCACTCTCAACACCCCTATCAAGGAGATTTTTCACCTCCTCGAGCCCCTTGTTGGACATGGTCTGGGTAGCCGCATCGTTGGCCATCTCACATCTGCCCAACTGTCTATTCGCACTTCTCAGGTCATCCATTAACGTCTGTAGTTCAGCAAAACCGTTCTCTAGTTCCCTCTTTGTGCTGCGTTCAGCATGCTGTAGCATGCTAGCCACCTTAAGGGCCACTTTATCCACTATACCCGCATACAACTCAGCCTCACTATCGTCTTCCCTATTCAGCACCTTCCGGTCAAAGAAGCTGGTCAACTTGGGTGACTTCACCAACAATCTTGCCGCGTTCCGCCTTTTTGTGATGGATTTTCCTTCCTTATCCGTCGCCACCATCTCCATAATTGCTACCGTGGGTCCTGGAGCCTTTTCCAAGTTCCGAAGAGACAACCTGCCAGTTTTTAGGCCCTCCGTTGCTTCTCCAGTTCTTCCAGTGGTTGAGGGTCCTTGAAGCTCATACAAGGTCTAAAGCTTGCCTCTTCTGCCATTCCTAATCAATTATAATAAGGAAAAATGAACGATGATGCTAAATAAGAATTTCACTACTTGTGAGTTGAAGAAAAACACAAAATTCCCGAACACTCTGTATTTTATAAAAAGGGCAAGATGCCTTAAGCTGAAAAAAACTATATTAAATTAATTCTAGGGTATAACACTAATTACTGGCAAAGTTTGCCGAAAATCGGCCTTTAATTAAAATTTATAAAAAAAAAAATTTCAAATTATACGGCGTCACAATAAGTTTTTTTTTTCCACAAAAACTGTACAGCAATAGAAAATTTGACGACTTACCAATTTTAAAATTTTGTCGTATTCTTGAAATATTTTCTGTTAATTTTCATTATAAATAAGAGTAAAAAGTTTAGAACCATTACAAAAAAGTTTGGATGTCTTCATAATTAATTTTATTTCTTCAATGTAGATATTATAAATATAGAAACGCTGACCGTTGAATTTACGAAAGTCCGTATGAATTCAAAAATGACGATAATTTTTAATTTTGTAATGTTGATGTTACACCAAGGAATTTAGCTTAAAATTTTGAAAGTACAGCAGGTACGGTATCTTGGATGTGTTTAGTGTATTTACTATACGCTAATAATTGGAATGTCAATCCAATAATCAAAAAGAACGGGAACATTATGTATACTAAGGCGAGCAAGATCTTCAATGTTACGACGGCAGCGAATACAATGAAACGAAGAAACAGCAAAATAAAAAATGATGCGACTGCTTTGATAGTCATTTTTAAGAAGAAAAATACAATTGATGCGCTAAAAGACAAAATCGTGTTAATCATGTTTTATAACTTTATTTTTACAGAGTGCTTTTGTTTATCTGTTCTATTATGTATCTATTACTACTTCTCTTCTCTCTAGATTGACTACCAATCTTAAAGAATTAGTAATGATTTCAATAGCGTGTTAACATACGCTGCTAGACAATTAAGTTAACAATGAAACAAAAGTCATGCGGTGCAAGAACTTAATGAAGACGACAACGTACGAAGATTTAAATTCTGCAAAATTATGACGAACAATATTTTTGCTGATCCTAATTTACTAAGCAACATACTTTTTAGCGATGAAGCCACTTTTTTTTTTTTTTTAAACAGCAATGTAAATCTGTATCACTGCCGATACTAGAGTGATATTAATCAATACCGGTATCGCGAGAAACATACACAGTAAACAGACAAAGTAAACAAATGTACGGGCAGGTATCGTCGGTGGGGGATTAATAGGGACTACATTTACGGATGGAAGTTTAAACGCAAAAAAAAAATACATATTGTCCGTTGTATTTCTACAACGGATCATATATATTTTTCTAGTGTTTTCTAACACTAGAAAAGTCTGTTTGCTTCTATTACCAATTCTTACCCTATTTATAAATACATTTAATTCCAAACAGAATAAATAATTACATTAATTATATAACTAAACTTTCTCAATGAAAATTGCCAAACAAAAATTCATTATTTTTTAAAATATACTAATAAAATCAAAGATTTAACCTTACTACTTCTAGTAGATTACATAACTTTCTGCCAAATTCTAAAGGACATGATTACACACAACAAAGACTGAACTATTTTAATATTATTAACAAAATATAACATAAAAATTTAACAATGTTTATCACTCTAATTAGTTATATATTCATTTTGGACTTCAATATATATTGGGAGTTATAATAATTTTGATAAAAACCTTTGTACTACAACAGTAAAAACCGCCATTTTTTTCTTGCTTTAATTAATTCACTCCATACTAATGTTAAATATAAAATCTATTTGTGAAAGCAGTACATTAATTTTTTCTCATAAATACAGAAAACCTTAATTTTAACTGTTTTTTCTGACTATTTTTGAAATTGCTTTTGATGATTTCTTACTCCTCCATTCTTTGTATTACTTGAAATTTAATTAAAATTATCCTACCATTGTTATACCTTATATTAGACTTCCTACTTTAATATTAATTTCATTATTTGTTTTCTTTTAGGTGTTAGTTTTAGTTTGTATTAATTTTGATGATGCAAACATGACTTACTGCACTAGCAATCTGGACAAAGAAGCTAGTTGAAAGAATTAATATTTTGGCTAACGATGTGCTCTGAATTTAATCACAGTATTACAAGGGATGTTTTGGCCAGTAATATGCGACGATCCTATTAATCAGAAGTTTACCATTGCTGCAGTTTGAGCGCTGTAAAGGAGCATGATTACAAAAGAGGGAAAAGCGTTCTCAACGCAGAAACTCATATTATATTCCGGGGAAAAAGAGATGAATATGAAATTCAAGAAGACCTTGCTTGGTTGTCTTATTACATCAGATCATTCTGGACTGATTCCCTACTAATCTAGTCACATACTGGCGAGATAAAGGGGTTATTTTCAAAAAAAATCCTTAATATGTCCTAGATTGGCACAAATCAACACTTTTGTACCTTCCGGGGGTTCATAGACCAAATGAGTCTTTTGGAAACAAAATAATAATGTGATGCCACACTACTTCAGCCTAAACTTAAGCTACTAAATGGTTTATTTAATGATTATCACTATTAAAGTTGGATCTTGTCACTGTTTTATGTAATAATCTATTGCAAATATGTATATTACGCATTTACGAGTAAACACTGCAGATTATACAGTGTTTGACGATATGCAGTGTGTTTTCAAATGAAAATTTTCTTATCTTTCCACTTTGCAAAATTTAAAAAATAAAGTTTAGCTTCAGCTAGGAGAAAAAACTGAAAAAATTAGTTTTTACTTCGCTGTAGTAGTTTTATTTTATTTTTTTTTTCATTTCCCTTTCTAATTCCCAAGAACGCTGGGGTATACACGATCTAGTATTCAAATCCGTATAAAAATTTTTATCTTTACTAGTACTTGAACCTTAGAACTCTCGACTTCGAAATCAGCTGATTTGTCGCGTTAGCCACTATACCAATCCGGTGGGTTTTCCCATTCTCTCTAACTAAACTATATATATATATATATATATATAGAGAGAGAGAGAGAGAGAGAGAGAGAGAGAGGGAGAGTGAGAGAGAGACGAAACCAACTATATAAATATTTTATTTACTTCTTAGTTAGATGTATTGATGTTATTTCTTGAAATGCTGACTGCATGATTGGTTTATTTTCATTTTAAGGGTTTGTGGTAATTTTAACTTATTATATGTTTAAAATCTAAAATTAAAAGTTAGTGAAACAATAATTCTGATTCACTCAAACTTTTAACACCTTTTTTACAAATTAAAAAAAAATATATATTATGAATAATTTTATTTTTATACTTAATTGAAAAATTGAATAAAACTACTTTTCAAAACATCTGGTTCCAACATTCTTTTTTGTACCTTATATTAACAAAAAAATAGATATATTATTTTTATAAAAATATAGAATCACGTTCCAAGTTAGTCGTAAAATATGGAAACGTTTGACCTAGTCATGTAAATACAGTTAGCTGCTATCAGTTTTCAGTTTATATATTATTCTCTGTGGTATATATTGCAGTTTATAAATTTTATTATAATAGATTCCAGACCCGTTTACTTCATAAAACGTCTACAATATAAAATACTTCGTTGAAATATAAAACAGAATAATCGTTCCATATCTGCATATTTTAAGAAAAATTTATTTTTTGGTAAAATTTCTTCTAGAAAAGATTTAAAAAGTTACCCATTTTAAAAGTGAATCATTTTTCATAAGCAATAGAAAACAATCTTTATTAAAATTTTAAATTTTTATACTGTATACGAAGAAAAAAGAAGGAATTAAATAACTCATTGATGCATTAGATGATATACTTGTACCTTTTAAACATACTCGTATTAATAATATCTATTCATTTTAATATGTTTTTAAAAAGGGACTAGTCCTTCATAATACTCATATTTTAAAAAGAATATACTTACTAATCAAACAGAAAATAAATATTTTGATGAAGTAACAGATTAAATTAGTAACCTCATTGGCCTCAACAACGCTTATATCATTTTACACATGTAAACTTAAATTATCCTTGTCGAATGTGTTACTAAAACATACATATTACAAATAAAAAATCTATTGCCAAATAATTTATATGAAACAAAAATCATCTAGACAAACAATTGGTTAAGAAAATTATTATTAAAATAATTTGGACTAAAATAAATTTTAATTTGATTAATAAAAAAATTATTTCTTTAGTTCGTTTCAGCTATTTTATACTAAAAAATTGTGATAAAAATATATTCTTAGAAAAATTACTTTGTAAGGTTATTACAGGTACTATTTTTAACTATTAACCGATAAACCGTTACAATTTTAACTATTTACTCAGTAAAAATTTTGATTAAGTTTTTCTTAAAGATTTTTTATTCAATTTATTATTGAATTTATTTTTTATTTTATTAAATTTTATTGAATTTAATTTTGACTCCTAGAAACATA
>JAAAKQ030059722.1:0-15878 GCA_010016005.3 Zanna intricata
TAAGGTATTACTTCAGAGGATGAATGAGGATGATGTGTATGAATGTGAATGAAGTGTAGTCTTGTACAATCTCAGAGTCGACCACTCCTGAGAAGTTGTGGTTAATTGAAACCCAACTACCAAAGAACACCGGTATCCACGATCTAGTATTCAAATCCGTATAAAAATAAAAAAAAATCGAATTTGAAATTCGATCTGAAAAGGGGTGAAGAAAGGTAAAAAAATTTCGAATAATTGCAAATTTACCTTATTTCCGATTATATTAAACGAGATATTCAGTAGAGTTTGGCTTGCAAATACTCTTAAGATAAATATCTAAAATCCATTTTCTGGTTTTTTTGTATTTCGGTTGTTTTAAAAGATGCTACAGTATACGGCGCGACGCCTCAACCAACACAGCCACTGCCTCTGTTATTGTATATGTGACGCAACTGGCTGCACCTGTCTCCTGTTACTTGATTAAAAAACATAAAATATAAAAAAATTGACTGAGACGGAAAACGCAAGTAACCATATAACACGCGGGCCTCCGTGGCGCGAGTGGTAGCGTCTCGGCCTTTTATCCGGAGGTCCCGGGAGAAATCCGGGTCAGGCATGGCATTTGTTCGCACACGCTACAATTCATTCATCTCATCCTCTAAAGCAGTACCTGACGGTGGCCCCAGAGGTTAAAAAAAAACATATAGCACAGGCGAAGCCGCGACGGGGATGCTAGTTTTAAAATAATGTAGATACCAATAATGTAAAATAAAAAATAAATGTAAATAAAACATAAAAGTCCTTGAAATTTCAGATAGAAAAATGCAGATGTTAAAAATTGTCTAATTATTTATCAATAGAATGTGGATAAAATCCTCAATTTTTATTAAGGATGAACCCTAATCTAGCCTATCCTCAATGTACAACAATATTAATAATTAATAACTATTTTCATGACCTTATTTACAAAGTTCATAAAAATAGCAAAGTGTAAATAACTTTTCATTAAATAATCAGTAAAACTTAATTTTATCAAATGATCCTTTGTTGAATATATCGATATAATCACCATAATGCGAAGTGTACAGGTAAGTCATAAGGTGTAAACTCGAAAAATTGAAACGGAAAGAGTCAAATTATTATTAACGATCTTAATAAAAAAATTATTTTTTAAAACTTCCTTCTTTTTTGGTATTAAATATGTTTTAAATTTCTTGTCAATTTTTATTTCTATCGTTTTCATAATAAATTATCTTCTATAAAAATCCATTATCATCTGAAAATATCTTAGATTCTTCTAAAGCAAAAATCTTAATGTTACTCTCTTTGTAGAAATTTCTCCAGACATTTCACTTTTATTCATCATAAGAAAATACCGAGACCAACAAAGAAGAATTATAAAACTGGCTACTGAGAGATTCCCTTACGAAAACTATTATTTATGAGAAAAATTAAGTAGAACATTAAATTGTGTAAATGTGCAAAAATTAGGTAAAAATAATGATTCTACTGTTTTATTGATAAAAGTTTTAGGTATGGGATTCGTGGTGATTGTATTCCGACACACCTTTGATCGGTTGCAATTAAAATAAAAAGGGATCAATTAATCGCTATTCAGAAGTTATTTTAAAAAAATTTATAAAAATCTGTTTATTCCGCTCTGAAGATATTACGAAAAACTATAGATGACTAAAAAAAAAAATTAGGTTTACTGTCCCAGAATGAAATTACTCAATTACATAGCCAAAGTGGCATACTACAGTAACGGAATCATCTAATTAGTACAAGATGTGACTTGAGTCGACAAAAAATAAAAAAGGGTTTTATAGCTCCACCCTTTTATGGAGGTTTGTATAAAATCATATACCATCAGAAAAAAATACCACATACCATAAAAAAAAATTAAATAAATAAAATATACCATCAGAAAGTATATCAGCTTCCTAAGAGGAATTAAATTACTTTATTCTCTAAATACAATTTAACCCGCCGGCTAGTAGTGAACTCGTAATTGCAAATCAGCTGATGAGTTTTAAGGTTCAAATCCTAGTAAAGGTAATTGTTAAGATAATAGTAAAGGTACTTCTTACCTTTATAAAAAATTTGAATACTATATCGTGGATGCCGGTGTTTTTTGGTGGTTCGGTTTCAATTAACCATACTTCTCAGGAGGGGTCGACCTGAGATTGTACAAGACTACACTTCATTCACATCCATACATATCATCCTCTAAAGTAATACCTTACGGTGGTTTAGGAGGCTTTTCTTTTATATAATATATTGTTATAGAATTTGAACATCATTACTCCCAGAAAAAGCAACCGCAATACTGATTAAAATTTATTGTAAGTCAAGCGTTCTACATGTCGTGAAATAAAATATGAGGAAAAAATGTATTGATAAAATTAATTTTTTTTTTATTATATCTTTAAATAAACGACTCAATTTTTTTATTAAAAATAATAATAACAACTAGTAGTATTTTGATGGTTCTGCTTTGAAAATAAATTTTATATGACTTTAAAATAATATAATTATGATTATATTTATAAAATTAAACGACCAACAAATAAAAAGTATATTCACCCCTATATTAGGGGTAAACATCATGTGAAAGTAGACAGAAGCAGGTTAAGGTGTTGGAAGCACGGGTTTAAAAGGGCCTGAGATCACCCTACGTGGGAACCTAATACAGTACCATTCTATGAATAGTAAGATGCAGGCAAATCTAGAGCGGTTTTATCCCTCCAACCAACAAAAAAAATCTAACGATTTTATTTAATCAATACCTCACTTCCTGTATAAATCAGTGAAATAAAGGAATAGTTCCTAAAATGTCCTTCAAACTTCCTTACCTCTGAAACAGATTATAAAGGATATAAAATGTAACGAATTCTTAAAATATAATACAGCATGTTTATAAGAATTTGTATTATTCATCTTATTTTTTTTTAAGTATTTTTTAAATTGATCATTTTACCTTTAAGAAGAAATGAATAAAAATTATTACATATCCAGTCTATTAATTAACTTCTGAAATTTTTTATCTTAGGACTGATCTGGACTCTACTTCGTTACAAGCATCTATAATAGACACATTACATCTTTGTCGATTAATTCTAAGCATAATAATTCGCTTCAGTAAACATATATATATTTAAGTTGTTAATTGTATGATATTTGTAAATAAAAATGTGAATTACTATTCTGTGAATACCTAATTCTCCTCCGCAGCAGTGACTGTATAAATTATTAAAAAAAAAGAAGTTTTTCAGTCATATCACTTTATTCCGTCGTAATTATAATTTCTAACTGAAATAGGAATTATTTTCTTGACATCCTTGCATTTTTTTAAAATTAAGTAATCTGTATATTACGAAATTTATATTTTCATTCAAGAATTCTTTTTGTTGTTTGTTCAGTAATTCTTATTTATTTTTTATATCCTTGACTAAATCTTTTATTTTATTTTCAAAAAAATCCAGTTCTGTTTTACTCGCTTTGTCAAAAAACGATTTCATTTATAATGTTTTTATCTGATCGTCTGCTATCTCTTTTCAAAACGCTTTTTTAACACAATTTTTTTGTATTTTTTTCTCCTTTCTTTAATAGATGTTCTTCACTTATTTATTAGGTGATATTCTGATACTTTTCTAAATTGGATATTTATCAATCATAGTTTTGTTTGTGTTTCATGGTATTGTTATCGCAGAGTTTCTTTAATATATTTGTTTAATACGGTTAAAATTACTGTGAGGGACTTCTTGAATTCAGTGACAGCGGCGTCAGTGATTTTAATTTATTGAGAACGAAAGAGGTAGTTTGAGATAGAGAAAACTATAAATACATAAAAGTGGGCGAGATCAATGAAAAAACATATTTTTTGCTAGCTAATAAGAAATATTTCAGGAATTTTCTTTTAAGTTAAACCCAGGAATACAATCTAATAAGATAAAAAAGTAATTACAAAGGATACTTTTCTTTAACTTTACTTTTAAATTACAGTAAAGAACTAAAATTACAATGTTTAACACAATAATGACCCAGAAGTAATTTAACATAAACCTTGATTATTGCAATTATTATCAAGGAAATAATAAGGTTAAAGTTATGAAACTATGTGACATAGCATCATCAACTGGTGTTCTGCCTGGCGATACGTCCTTACGCAAACGCTGTCTCCATCCATTTCTGTCTGTAGCCTTTTCCTTCGTCACCTTATAATTTTCTATTTTCACCACATTTATTAATTTCAGCCTCCCCCTTCTTCTTCCTCGTTTCCTTTCTTCTTCTATTGACCATTCCAATGCAGTTGTCTACTTCCTCTAATCAAATGTGTTAACCAGTTTCCTTTTCTTTTGAGTTCTCATCGAACAAAGCTCTTTCTTCTTTAATCCTGTTCATTACTTTCTCATTCCTTCCTTTCTTTTTTTTATGAATAAAGTCCACTGAGACTTTATTCATAGCATTTTACTCAATATCAATTATCTACACGATTTTTTAAAAATATTTCAGTATTTTTTACCCGTTTTACAACTTATTTTACACCAATCATAAAATATTGTGTTTTTCGACCACAATATTTTTTATTTTATCTAAGATTTTTTGAAAATTACTAAAAATGTAGTTCTGTAACCTATTTGTTGTTTTTAAAGTTAAATTTCATATAAAATCACTAAATTTATCCCTTAATTTGGATCCCAAGAATTAAGATGGTGTAATTTTACCCAAGAGGCAGAAATCAAGGCGAAATATTTCACCAACCGATATTCACTAAAGAAGCGTTTCTGTCCTAAAATTCTGCTACATTCTTCGTGAATCACTCTATATAAAACAAAGATTCTAAAAAAACAGAGAGATACGGTTGGAAGAAATTAAATTGTGGGTAAGGAAAGGATAAGAACATCAAATGGACTGTCAATTGAAAAACGAAGAAATAATAAAAGAAGCGTGAATCAGTAAAAGTAATTAGTAAATTCAGAAAAAAAAAAGTTAATTGGTTAGGATATATTATGAGAGAACATTTGATCTTTCTGGAAGTAAGATCAATAGAAGGGGGTGGGGAAGAAAGGATAGAAAAGAGTAAAGATTATAGAAGATCTTAAAATAAATGCCAGTTATCTCAATTTTTAAGATTAGCTGGGTATATTATATGGTTCCTTTTATAATGATTTTTTATATGGTTCCGTATGATAATGATTTAGTCATGCTTTTAACTTAATTTTGAAATAAAACCGTCGCAGATTATTACTGGCCGGCCTCATGGCGCGAGTGGCAGCATGTCGGCCCTTTCATTCAGAGATCCTGGGTTTGAATCCCGATCAGACATAGAATTTTTATACACACACACACACGCACTACACAATTCATTCATTTCATCCTCTAAAGCAATACCTAATGGTGGTCCCGAAGTAGATTATTATTAATTTTCAATCACTCTATTGTAGATTCTCTCTCATCGTAAGTAATAAAATAAGTCTACAATTTAGTATAATTAATAAAATGTATTATTACTAATTTTAGATAAAAAATATCCTATTAATTATA
Source organism: Zanna intricata (assembly GCA_010016005.3). Lineage (NCBI taxonomy): Eukaryota > Metazoa > Arthropoda > Insecta > Hemiptera > Fulgoridae > Zanna > Zanna intricata. The sequence goes on from JAAAKQ030059722.1 coordinate 5,527, forward strand.
AAAGTATTAAGAATAAGTTTATATAATAATTTTATGACATATTTTGACGTTTACATGTAAACTTTTCGTGATTATTGTTGGAAATTCAATTTAAGAGGAGCAACAGTTGTGGTCTTCTCAAAAGAATCAAATAAAAGGATAGGGTAGGGATACAGCTACCGGTCGGTATATATCTTATTGGAAATCATACAATAACCAAATCGTCACTTTGAAGTTGTCAATGTGCTAACTGATGCGGATCGAATGTGGGTGAGAAACTCAAAGAAGCGAACAATGAAGCAAAGATGTATACAAATGAATGAAGTAACCCTCTTGAGTATGTTTTTACTCTTTTATAATTTATCTTCCACTTGACCTTGACCTATAGGTAATTTTCTTAAAATGAACATGGATTTAAAAAATTAATGTGAGAATAGAAAATAATTTTATTATATTTCGAAATTAATAAAATATCTTTTCTTAAACATCAAAATGACGAGTATTAAGGTTGAGATAATTTTGCTCACCGGGCTGGTCTAGTGATTGACGCGACATCGCAAATCATCTGATTTCGAAGTCGACAGTTCTAAGGTTCAAATACTAGTAAAAGTAGTTACTTTTAAAGGGATTTGAATACTAGATCATGGATACCGGTGTTCTTTGGTGGTTGGGTTTCAATTAACCGCACTTCTTAGGAGTAGTCGACATCAGATCGTACAAGCCTACTCTTCATTCGCATTCATACATATTAACTTCATTCATCCGTTGAAGTAATATCTTCCGGTAGTTCCGAAGACTAAACAGAAAAAGAGAGAAGGTTGAGATAGTTTATCTGAAAAAGCCAGCAAAGGATTCCAGATTACCTTTCTGGCTTCGTCCTTGATAGATTTTTATTTCAATTACGCCTTAGGGTTTTTAAATATCTATGGCTTAATTATTATTACTTAAAGTAAATTGTAAGATGTAATAATCGAAGGAGATTATGGAAATCAATTTTAGATATATTTTTGAAAACAAAATCATATATTTAATTTAATTATTAATTTTTAATAATTTTATTAACACATTATATTAATATCAAGTAAAATAATTTAAATCAATTTTTTATTTTTTTTTATATTTAAAAAAAAATAAAATAAAGTAGTATTATTGAATATTTTTTTAATCACTAATTAATTTGGAGCATTTTTATTCCAATTACCTGACACATCTCCAGAATCTTTAAAAGTGATAACACCGTGTACGATTCCTCTTATAAGAAAATAATTAAATTTCAGATTTTAATAAAAATCTTAAAAGAAAAATATTAAATATGAAATCGGTTACCGCCTTACCCCAGCTAGTAGCGGCCTTAAATTTAAAACATTAAGATTTAATTAAAATAAATATTTTGGCATAATTTGGTGTTTTTTGTTTATGCTGTTTTTTTTTTTGTTTTGTTTAACCTCCGGAACCACCTTTAAGATATATCTTCAGCGAGTGGATGAATGAATTGTAGAGTGTGTGAAAAATGCCATGCCTGACCGGGATTCGAACCCGGGACCTCTGGATGAAAAGCCGAGACGCTACCAATCGCGCCACGGAGGTCGGCGCTGTTTGCGTTTTATATTTAAGTCAGTTTATAAATAATAATAAAAAATAAAAATATACACCAAAACAATTATTTTGGATACGCTGTAACCCTTTATCGACTGAAGGTCAAATTTTAACAGGATATCACTAATGTAATTGTTTTTTATTTTTTTATTTTTTTTTTTTATTTATTAATTTTTTTTTTCGTAAATGTTAAGTAGTCTGGTTTATAAATAGATAAAAAAACTCAATTAAGAAAATATATAAAAATTAATAAAAATCATTTCCAGACTCTAATTTTAATCGAATTCAGTTTTAAATACTGTTAACAACTCATCTTCTACCTAATTTCAGATTTCTACGATGGTACCATAATAAAAGTTAAAAGTTATAAAATGGTTATAAATATCCCATGTACTTTTCTAATTAAGTTCAAAATTTAATCGTATCACTTGGAAATATTTGAGAAAAAATTTCAACTTTTAATGTTCAGGTCTGCAGATATTAAAATATAGGCCACTTACACACATTTATTCGTCACGAATTTTTCATAGTTTTTGAGTTTTTCGATTAATGGGAGCCATAAATTATCAATATTTGTAAAAACTTCTACACCTAAAACTCTGACCGCTCACCATACTTTTTATCTTCATTTATAACTGTTACAGAAGCTATAATATACTACCGGGGAAAAAAATTATATATATTTTTTGATACTCATATTTTGTTCATAGTATTAAAATTAATTAATACAGAAAAAAATGTATATATATTTTTTTTTTTTTTTTTTTTTTTTTTTTTTTTAAGTTGCACGTTTATTTTTAGACACCTCTAATTGATGATTATGATAAATGTAAATCATCTGAATAAATCTTTCATCTGATGAGCAATCATACTGATATGCAACCATATATTCAGCTCAGTGAAGAAGAACTTCTGAAAACTACTTCACTCATCATCAGTAAAAATTCTGGCAAGAAACTTACTTTTCTTATTCTTGAGAATGATTACGGTCTATGCAATTTTTCTAAATAATTTATGTTTCCTTACAGTTTTTAATCTATGCTTTAGTCATAAAATGTCATCTTCGGTGCTCAAATATTTGAAAATCGCCATTTTGGATTCAGTTACGACCTCTTGTCAGTTCTAAGAACTACGGGATTGTTACAGTTTAGTCGAGACAATTGTCTTTCAATTAGATCAGCACTATGGATTGATGGAAGGCTATTGTTATCTCAGTACAATTAATATTTATTTTTTATCATTTTTTTTTTCTAATTAAAAGCAAGGTACTGTATTAAATAAATATTCTGTAGGATTCAGAAACAAAAATATTACAAAACATATTTTTTTCTTTCTGTTTAATATTAAAAAAAAAAAATATTATAACATTGCATCTGAATGAGAAAATACTTATGGATATTTATGTTAATTATTAAAAAAAAAAATAAAGAGAGAGAGAGAAATAACTGAATTCTCTCCTTTTCAGTCCAGTTTTCAAATGAAACTGGCAGGTTCCCATGGTCCAAACTACGACACTTGCTCTTCCAGCAAGATATACCTGCCTGCACTCTTGCACCCCTTAACATGATGTTTGGTGCCACCCCATCCTGTTTATGAATAAAGAGGGCTCAGGATGTCCTGTCTTGTAATCTTTTATATCGGATGTTTTTTATTGTATTTATTATTATAATTTTTTTTTTTAACCTTTAACTGTCATTTCAAATATAGGTTACAAAATATGTTAAGCGAAATATATTTTCGTACATTAATTAGGTATGATGTGAGAACGGTAATATTTTATTAATTAATTTTTACTTTTCCAGTTACAAATTTATTGCTGCTGCATTTTTAAAGGGATAGTATACCCAATCAGCAAAATCTTAGAGTATCGAGGGTTTTGCAAATGTTGACGTACATTTCAAAAAGAAAATTACAGAAATTCTGGAACGTGAATATATTGGCCTGTATTTAGATTTTACTTTCCTGACAGCATAGCTGCAAGAAGGAAAGGATGGTAATCAAACAAAAAATTATAAAAAATATGTATTTCCTGAATTTCTCAACGTTTCATGTCCCAGGAACTTCAAAAACAAAAATGGGGGTATTTTTCGAACGTACGTAAGGGAGTTGGTATGTTTGAAGCTTAATAATTTTTGATTGATAATCCGTTTTTGATGAAATTTTGTACAGACTCGTGTATATGAAGCAATTTATTGGTAAAATTTTGAGGTCAATATCTCTAAGGGATGGGGTAGATAGTTTTTGGGATAGATTTTCATAAAATTCTGCAAACATAACCTCACTTTTATTAAGCACAGTACATGCATGCATGCTTATCTTACCATTTAAAAAAAAAATTTCACCCAAAAAATTTAAAAAAAAAAGTTACCTTTTTATTTATTGGAATCTTTTAACCGTATTTATTTTAATTTCTTCTTGGCACTGTAGTAGTGCAAGCGAATCTAAAAAAATACTTTGGAGGGCAAAATTGGGGATGGGGGAGTCTATCTAAGTTTAAAAATATATTTTTTTTTAATTAAAAAAAATTTTTTTGTATTAATAAACTATTAGTAACAATATTACAGTAAAATTTCATCATAATACATCCCCTATACCCGAAAAGCGATCTTAGTTAACTATTTATTGGTTGTACATTTTTAGTGATTTTTTGGGGAGGTTTCTTCCATTTAACATAGTAAACGTAAAAAAATCAAAAAATATTCTTGAAAGGTGATTTTGGTGGTGAGGGAGCAGGAAAGGTACCGATTTTTTGAATATATAAAACTATTTTTGGTTTAATTAGACGCACAATGATAATTTTATAACGAAAATTCATCATAAATTAACCCTCATCCCAAAAAAAAAATCTTGAGTAATTTTTTACATTAAAAATTATTTTTCCACCATATAAGATTAAATAACCAATATCAGGAAAGTATTACAACTTTTTTGTCAGATTTTTCAATACATCCAGACTGGTTTAACATAATTTCTTCGTAAATAGCCTAAAAAATATCTTTGTATGGAGTATTGATGACATTAAATTTTAGACAAAATTAAACCGGATTAGAGACAATTTGAGTTATTTTTAAATTTTGTTTTTTTCATAGAAATCTGGAAGTTTGAGCTTCTGTATTATGAAAGTACTAATCGACAATTCAAAAGTTTTAATTTAGTTGGATTTATTCAACATTATTTCTAAAAGGGTTTCTTCATATTTCGAAAACAAATTAATCAAAACAGATTAAATTTTTAATTTCATTCTTTAGCCTGATTTTCGACCCCAACGAACAAAGGTCGTCAACTTATATATTTTCCTTGGCAGGTGTCCCTGGAGATGTTTGCCAAACTTCTTATTCAAAAGTACTCATTCGGTCATCAAAATAAACAAAAAATTTATGTCGAATAATCAGTCATTTTCAATTTGTCCATCATTTTGTGTCTTTTCAAAGAAATCTTAAGAACGGATTGAAATATTTTAATTAAATTTGATGTAAGTGGTGTATCCATCATCTGGAAAATAAATAATCTTAAAATTTTTACCTATGAAAATTCCAAACTTGCGGCCATTTAATTTTTTAAATTATTAATATCTCCACAAATATTAGTTTCGTTGAATTATATTTTATTAGATAAAAGGTTAAGCCTTTTATTATGGACCGAATGTAACGTTTCTGTTTTTTTTTTTTTTACATGTGTTAATAAACAACTGAGATTTGGGTAAAACGTTTTTGAAGTTTTTTGAACACAATATTATGAGTGAAAACAAACTCAAAATTGTTACTGCACACTTCACATTTCATTAATTTTTTTCTAAAATAAGTAAAAACCGAAGTTATATTATATTGCAAAATTTAATTAAAATTTTTACTTATAAGTGTAGCATACAACAGATTATTAATTTTTACATGAGCTTTTTACATTGTTACATTCGGTACCTTCAACCAGCTATGAAATATTCCCCAGAACCTCTAGAAACACACGAGACGATTTTTAAAATTACATACTAAATTTTTTATTTAAAAGCGAGGTCAAAAGTCGTTTTATATTGCTATTTAATAATTTATTTGGTCGATTTTAAGTAAAAATGATAAAGTAATTAACATTTAAAAACCCTTTGGCGTATTTGAAATCTATCAAGGGAGAAGTTTAATGACTTCTCCCTTGAGAACGTTAAACAAAACTTTATCGCTATTTTCTGTTTCATTAAATTTTCATTACAAATGAAGTAATTAAATAAACAATAATTTTGTTTTTAATTTTAAAGTTACATTTTTCGAATATGCTATAGAATGCGTTTCAGCTTTCTGAATACACCTAAGGTGTATTATACCGGGTGATTTAAAAAGGACTTTACATTATAAAAAAATATAAATCTTCGAATATAAAAATTTATTTAGATAACTTACAGATTCAGTTGATGTCTCATTTGATAGACTCAGTTAATTAGTACCAAATTTAACACCAGCGCTGTCTCCAGTGTTGTTAAAAAAGGATAAATTTACGGGTACGAAACATGCTTGCTGTGTGTTTTGGTCAACACGATTTGCAGCCAGCAATTGGGTTCAACGTAATTTTCGTAGAGAGTACGGTTGGGAACGTCCTAGTAGACATACAATTTACCTTTGGCATCAAACCTTTCTTGAGACAAGTTGTTCTGTTAAACATACAAAATCACCAGGACGTCCAAGCGTTCCTGAATTATATTGTGATAGCCATAAGGTCAATGATTTTGTGCCTAAGTAAAAAACGATTGTAAGATCCGTTCTTCTTCGAGGAGGCACCCGTAAATGGTATTGTTTATCTTTACATGCTTTTAAATTTTCTGATTCTCCAGTTAGACGATGTTGACCAAAATGACCATTATTATCAGCAAGACAAAGTACCAGCTCACTACTGCCTAAAAGTCCGAGATTTTTTTGATACACGGTTTTAAGGTACTTAAGATCCAATAGCATGGCTACCTCCCCTGATTTGACCCCACTAAATTTTTTCTTTTAGGTTTTATGTACAACTTTTGACTTCTGATTTTGTTGAGCTGAGGCTTTGAATTAACGCTACAGTACAGAGGAAACACCCGATTTGCTTACTACTGTGTGGAATGAATTCGACTTCAGGTGGGTTGTATGTCGCATTAGAAATGTGCGAAGCCATATCGAACCAAATGAAAGTTGAGTGACAAACTTGATGTTTTTTTCTATGAAATGAGACCTGACCGAATCTGTAATATACCTAAATAAATTTTTATTATATGCTTTTAAATTTGTGAAGTCCTTTTTGAACCACCCGTTATAAAATAAACACGTTGTTTAAGAATAGTTTGGAATATAGAATAAGTATTGAAAACTTGTTCTTTATTTCTTTATTTATGAAACAGGTATTTTTTAAACCCTTTCAAATAGGTACTAGTAATCAAACGGTAAAAATTCTTACCCTTATCTAGTTTATATTAATCTTCCCATCAAAAGAAAAGTTCAAAATTTTTAATATTTCCCAACATAAGAAAAACTGGAATTATTAATTCTTTTATACTGTTTAATAATTTATAATAACATTTTCTTTCGAAATACTTTCCTAGTTATATTTGACGCCACCCTCTGTCACAATACAATACTTAAAAAATTACTAATTACAATACTTGAAATAGAAAATAGTAATATTGAGTCTAACAGTAATGAAGATTATCATTAAAAATAAAAATGATAAAATATATCTTTCATTTTTGAAAAATTTATTTATGAATTGCCTGTTAACCAAACAACGATAAACAGGATATAAATCAGAATTTCTTATTTCTGAAATGAATTACGATTTCAACGAATTATTCCTATAAGTTATGATACTTTTGTGGTATAAACCAAGGATGTCTAAAAACACAAGCAGGTGGAGCCCATGATTCTAATTCATCAACGTATTTCAATTTAAATTGAAATAATATCATATTTAACATTTTAACTTAATGTCACAAATTAATGATCAACTTAAAAAAAAACTGTTAAAATATTTTAATTTCATTAGCAATATTCAATAGTCGTGGTAATTGATCTCATTGTCTAACCATTTCTGAACTTTTATTAATTTTCATTAATCTTTCATAATTGAAGGATATTTTCAACAGCAGCCCTAGTAAAGTCTTTACCTTGAAAGAGTGACGTAAATTAAAATCATTGCCTATGATATTGATCGACATTTTGTTCTTCATTATACCCCTCATTCTATGTTGCTGTCTCATTTGTCTTTGATTTGTCGTTAAGCGAGTAGTAGTACCTAACTGCCCTCCCCACTCCAAGGAATACTGGTTTACGTAATTCTTTACCCTTTTAATCTACCACGAAAAATTTTCGATTTTTTGAATTTCTTCTTTCTTTTAATTAATTTTTAACTCTTATACCTTTAACTTTTTTCCTCATGTTTATCAGTAATCATAGACCATTATTTCAAACCTAACTTGGGAATATTGTAATGGTTTGTTTATTTAAAACATTCATATAAACAATCGATTAAATCGATTTGTTATTTCAAAAAAGTCAGTATAAATCTGGAACCTAGAATTTTTAACAAGAAATATCAAAATTAAATTATACACCCTGTGAGTATTAAAGAAATTTCCTACAAAATTTCAAGACATTTCAGTAAATAGTTTCAAAGCTGTCTGTAGGAATAAAATTTTGCACAAAAAGTTATTTATTGGGTGGAGCCTGATCGCCTAATTACAGTAATGTTTTTATTGTAACTATTTCTAGATAGCTTAAAAAGAAATTTTTTTTAAATAAAAAGTTACAGTGTCTATATAGACTATATGAAGATATTTTTAATTTTTTTATTGGACATTTGTTTAGTATTTTAAAGTTGCAGTACCGGGTATCCCAGATTATATTGTTCATCAATGTTTATAAGTAGTTATTTATAAATTAATGAAATTTTTTACATGAAATGTTCAATATTGCCTTCAGGACACATTTCAACATATTTAAAAATGCACGCTGAAGCAATGAAGGAATAATTGCATTTACATATTCACTTATGTTTTTTTTTTTTTCAGTTCATCCGGAATATGAGGATTGTTCTTATAAACAGATCCTTTTATTGCTTTCAATAAATAAATAAATATCTGCAGGTGTAAAATAAGGAGATATTTGTAGCCATATGAGCTTTGAAGTGAGTTTATCACCAAAAACTTCACGCAGAAGATTTTGCGAAACAATGTGGAGTGCTCCGTTGCTCTCCATCTCTTGAAATTAGCTCCAGTAATTTTTTCATCGTTTAATTGGCCGATGAAAAGATAAATTATTTCATTGCATTAACCTTCTGAGGTCACTGCATTCTGGAAAATCTGAATGATTATATCTCTTTCTTGATATACCACACACCAAATAATTCTTTCAGCATATAATGGTCCTTCTAGATTTCATGAGGATTATTTAGAGACCACATCCAACTGTTCTGGCTCGATAAATTAAATCAAATTTCATCTGAAAAAAAAATATTTCATCGAGAATTTCTTATTTTTTCATTTATAAAATCCAAAAACCATTAGCAGTATTCAACTCATTTAGGAAAACCAATGTAGCATAACTGCTCCAATGAAGTTATTTTGTACTTGTTTGGTTATGAATGTTTAGTAAGTACTCTTTAGGTATTTCTTCTTCCCATGTATAGTGATGGTGTAAAGTGAGGAGGCATGGAGACTCCTTTTTCTCTATGACGGGGTCGTGGGTTACTCGCGCAATCACGAATACGGAGGAGCCAGAGGGAAGGGGCAGCCTTCTGCTGAGTCGCCACTTGTCCTTGCTATGAGGGTGGGTGCCAATGATGATGCACGTTCTGATGTTGTCCCGTTCGCCTTGGGCGTGAACACGTGCACACACATCTACACATACAACAGGGTGTGAGTGTGTGCGTGGATGGTAGTATGGATGAATGAATGGATGTTCTGTTCATGAACATTCATTCATGAACGAATTGCTCCTGGACGACAGGAGCAATACACCACCAGGGGAATGTAAGTATACAGAAGAGGAAGTGAAGTTCCGAAATTCGTGGGACACGTCCCCCAGAGACTGCGTTATACTTAATTGCGGGTCCGGTCTCGGAGCAGAGAAGAGTAGTGAGGAAGGTTCAGTCGGTAGGGGGCAGGCTGTGGAGTCTGCTTAGTCGCTCTGCCAGGCTTTTTAGTTCGCTGGGTTTGACTAGCTGGGGACGGTTAGCGTCTCTCGTTCGGAGCCCTACACAACCCCATGGGGCGGGCGGAAATGTATTCCTTCGCAACTCATCGTCAAAAAAAAATAAAAGAAAAGTATTTCTCCTTGGGATTTTATTTGTTCTGCCAATTTTCTGATAGATTATTATACACTTTGAGGTATACTCTCTAATTTTTCCTCGGACAGGGTAGATGGTCTTACGATCACAGACGGTTTTTTTGAAAAATTTAATTTATCGGAAACGATTGATCAAGTTATGCACATTATTGTCATGTTGAATGTTAATAGTCTATATCTGGAAACATTTGATGAAAGAATACCTGGACGTATTCTATATACATATTATACATTACACTTCACACAGGAAATCACAGTGTAAACAAAAGCTTTAATAGATACAGAAGTAAAAAGTAATTTCAACTGTGAAACATGGAAATTATTTGTGAACAAAATCAGCTTTTTTAAATTTTTAAATTAATTTAAATTGTTTAAATTTTGTTTTTTTTAATTTTTTAAATTATCAACATTTATATTGGGTCATGATTCTACTGAACCTCTTTTCATTATTTTATTGGGTGTCCTAAATACTCAATTTAA
>JAAAKQ030059733.1:0-15878 GCA_010016005.3 Zanna intricata
ATAAAAATAACTAACTTTACTAGGATTTGAACCTTAGAACTCTCGACTTCGAAATCAGCTGATTTGCGATGTCGCGTTAATGACTAGACCAATCCGGTGGGCTAGTCCGTTCAACCTAGATACTATTTATTACTGACTACTAATGTCAATTTAATTACGTACCGTTCTTCTGAATTCAGAGGCAATGTATATAACGCTCTGGTTTCAAAACAAAAAGGGGAAATTTTTTGTTAACTTAACATCCTCTGTCCTGGTCATTCTTAAACCTGTCTACCTAAAGAATCTCAGTACAACAGGTACCAGTCAGATATCTTTTTTCAGATAAGTTTAGTTTGTACAATCAGAACGGAAATAAACTGCCGATCGGGTTGGATATCAGGGAAATTTTGATGAGGGATTGAATGGTTATACGCAATAATCGAAAAATATATATACAAAAGATAACTACGAAAGCATCACATTCCAAATTTTCTTAATAAGTAAGGGAAGTTCGTTATTCTTGAGAACGGTTATCAGGACTGACAAAGGTCGGACTCACATCAATAAGACTATTACGGTTACTGTTTAAAATATGTAATGCACAAAACACACACTTTTTTACATCTTAGATAAGACCCATAAGCATCTAATATTACACAAAACAACATAAACAATTTTTTTTTTACATATTATTAGGATCAAATAACACTGATTATCATTTTTTTATAAAAATATATTTTATATATTACAAAAAATACTGCACTAGCATAAGGCAATTCAGTTTTATCAATGACTCTATAAATTTTTTATTTTTACTTTGTATAAGAATCTAGTAGAGGTTTTTAGTTTCGATACCAAAAAAAGAAATGTTAAAAGATCTGGTAAGATATTGTATTAATAGAAAACTAACTATCTTCATTAAATAAATTGTAAACTTAATTACTAATTCGTTTGTTTATTTTTAATTCTACATTTAAAAAACAATTAATGTAGAAGTAAAAAAAAAAACTTTTTATGCGCTGTCACAATAAGGATTAATGTAATTGATGTATTAAATATTTATACCAGTATAACAACAAAGTATACAAAATAACATGGAGAAATCATTTGATTAATCATTTTACCACGTAGTTCTAAAAAGAACTACTTGAATACCAGCAGCTATCGGCTGAATGCACAGTAATCCAATTAAACTGGGCTGACAATAAAGAATAGTACATTATATAACTAAATATGCTGTGCATCAGATGAGTAAATACGCTATAGCAGAAAATAGATTGAACCTTGACGCTCGGTTCAATATTGCTGCTTCCACACTTCCCATTCACCTCTTACTTGAATCTAATCATAAATATTGTATTATAATTCATGCAACTCGTGTCTCGTTACTAAATATTAACATAATCTTTGAAGGAAGAATATAAAGTAAAAGTAGAATCAAGCGCAACAAAACAGTGATTGTGGATTAATAAAATGACAATTTCATACAATATTGCATGTCATTTACAGACAGACATTAGGAACTTAATTGCACTTGATATATTTATAACTTAAATAAAACTACGAACAACAGAAACATATTCAGTCTACAAGTATTTTAAAAACTAATACCTTCTTTTTCTTTTTAACCAGATATTTTAATGATTATGCACATTATGTAATATTGCAATACAAAAAAAATTATTTTTTCAAAAATGACCTTGAATACTATTAATATCGCTGCTAACTTTTGAAACCTAACAAAAATAACATCCTGCTTATACACTGTTATTAAGAATTAAACAGTTAATACATTTAAAGAATAATAGTGTTTTACATTAACTACTATGATTCACGATAAATGAACACAAATTATGGAAAAACTCAAAACAATTTAGAACATAAACTTTTTTTTTTTTAATTAACTCTTAAATGCTACTAAATAAACCAAATATTTAATATTACCACTATTATTGAAGAAAATTCAAACAGACATAAAATAATGCCAAATATTACATATATATAAAATGTTTTGTTATCGGTTTCGCAAAAGAGGGTCCATTTTTTCTTTGTCAATATTTTTTCGGTTCGGTTTAAACTTAGCTTAGGTTTAAATCAAGTCATAATACCATCCAGCAAAGTTTTTTAATATCGTTTTTTTTTTTTTATTTACCTACAGAACCATCGATAAGGTATATCTTCAGAGGATGAGATAAATGAATTGTAGAGCGTGTGAAAAATGCCAAGCCTGACCGGGATTCGAACCCGGGATCCACCGAATGAAAGGCCGAGACACTACCACTCACTACCATTACAATTATGTGACAATGTCGCTACTCAAATAAAAAGCACAATGATCCAAAGATGGCAGAAAATCAGTCTTATCAATAGACTATTGAGTCAACAGATATAAATTTTTATATTAATCCTACAACTATTCAGTAAACCTGCACAAGTGGTTCTCACAGCCGTATCCAAATCATCTGTTAACTATATAAAATTTTTAATTTCCTACTGAAGTAATTTGATATGTTTAATAATCTTTGTACATGTTTATGACATTTGTTTCCCGTAACTAGATATGAGACTATCTACCTCAATTGCATGAATAACATGGGTAAATAGTAAAGATCAAAATCACAAACGGAAATAATTCATTCTAAACTGATAAACTAATATATTTAACTCGTACTAAAAACATGATTTTAAAAAACTCAACTGGAAAATGTCCACTAGAAAATCCAAGGGTCCACAAAATATTACACAAGCAGCATTGTCAAAATAAAAACAAGAAGCCTACAAGTTTAAATACATTAATAGTTTATAATAATATGTACTGCTATTAAGTTAAATTGCAAACTTCAATTTCAGAAATGATATAGTCTGTCAAAACAAATCCTACAAGACACATATACAAAGAAAAAAGGTCATAAACATGGTGTATTTAGATAAGGAGAAGGCTTTTGAAGTAGAATGGAAAAAAATATTAAAGATCTTAAGCAAAACTGGACTGAAATGTATGAAAATAATGAGTTATATACAATATAAAAGCAGGTTATACTGATACGAGCAAAAGTTAAAAAGCAGTGACATAAGAATGTAATGTGTGTTCCTACTGTTTTTTAACTTGTATGTAAAATTAACAATAAATAATTAGGAGCAAATTTGCAAGCGGATAAACTAAATGGACGACTGCCAAAAGCACATATCCTTAATCAGGATAGCTTTCTGATTCTTGTAACCGACTGAACATATTTACACCTGCAGTTATAGGTTTTACATATATTACTTTCCTGGCATCAAAGCGCTATAGCTATGCTGCAAGAAGGAAAGTATGGAAATCATAAAAAAATGGGAAAAGGTTTTAGATTTTTCAACATTGCATGACCCACAGTCACCAAAAAAAAAGTGGGGGGGGTGGGTAATGTTTGTATGCAGGTGCATTGGTGTGTATGAACCTTAACGATTGATGTATAAATGAATTTTGATGAAATTTTGCATAGAAAGTCATATAAATATAAAAATTTGTAGTAAAATTTTGGGATCAATATCTCCAGGAAGTGGGGAAGGGTTTTTGAAGATCAATTTTTTTCAAAGATTTACAAACATAAGGCCCTTTACATTAAGAACAATACATGCATGCTTGCTAATCTTACCATTTAAAAAAAAAATGCGTCAAAATTTCCCCTTCTACTAAAAAAAAAAACCTAGTTTCATTTATTGCATATTTTTTAACCAAATCCTTTTTTGAATGTTTTCCTAGGCCTAGCAGTATTGAAAGCAACCTAAAAACAAAATACTATGAAGTATTATTGGGAATGGGAGAGCCAACCAAAATTTAATATTGATTTTTTGAATTTTTAAAAACTTTTTGGGTTTATTTTTCAACATCTAATAATATTTAAATAAAAGTTTAAATAAACTTTTAGTAATAATTTTTGTTTCTTTTTAATCTCCGGAACCACTGTTAGATATTACATTAGAGGACGAGATGAATATTATGTAGTGTGTGTGAAAATGCCAGCCTGACTGGGATTCAAACCTGAGACCTCCAGACAAAAGGCTGGAAAGCTACCACTCGCACCATGGAGGCCGGCTTAGTAATAATATTACAATAAAATTTCAACCTAGTCATAATTCACTAGCGCACCTCCAAAAAAGTAAATGTTAGGTAACATTTTATTGATATTCATTTGATCTAGCTTATTCTTCACTAGTTGAAAGACTGCAATGTCTACATTAGGAATAATAAAAATAAAAAACAATATATATATTAATATCAATTTTATTACAGTAGCTTTACTAAGTTAAGAGTAAAATCTAACAATTAATGTATCAATTAGTGTTACATTTTATTAAGAAAAAGCCAGTCTTTGATTGTACTCTAATCAGTTGATATATCTGCTTTTTCTTTACTTTTTTTTATTGAATGCCCTTCAAGATAACTAGGTATATCTGATCTACCTAGTAAAAAAAAAAATGTATTATTCATTTTTATCATACACAATTTTGAATTTAAATACTTTCTCACAAGGGCATCATCTTCATGGTGTTAGTGGTCGCACAAAATAACTTTGTTCATTCAAACTATTTTGAGACAATTGGGAGTGAATTGTCTAAATAAAGTTCATCCTATCATAAATAATGCTTTATGATATATAATGTTTTAGATAATGTCCGTTCATAATTAATGGATTTTTTTTTAACAAGTTTTGGATTGCAGTTTTATCTAATATGTAAATTAATCAAATTAATAAATAAAAAAAACATAAAAATAAAATATATATAAAAGAATGTTAAATTATTAATTATAAACAGATCCAAACCTACTTCATGATAAAATTTTTAAAACTTTCCTTATTTTTTGTTACTCTCATATTATAGCTGGCAATTTCTTTAATCAAGAAGGCACACATTTAAGAAGTTGTCAAACATATTTTAAATACAGATTATATTTATTTACATCTTAAATTTAATTAATTTAGTAGCGATATGCATTCACAATCACACAAGCACTACATTACCACAAAGTTTTACTATGTATTAGATTTCAAGCTTGCACATCAAATTTCAACTTTCACTTCTCCATAATTTTTAAAAAAACAACCCTCTAGTTGTAGACAAATAGACAACAGTAAGGAGTTGCTTTTGCTCATTCAATAATATTGGATATTATGAAAACCTGACATTAGTGCAATGTATCCTTTTTGCACTATATATCCACATAATCAAATATATTTTTTACCAAATAACGAACATGTACAATATCAGTGGATAAAATAAACTAAATCCAACTATTTTTTTCATTTAAATGTAAATTTATTTACATGTGAAATTGATTTAATCCCAATGATACTTGAATGAGTAGTGTAACAAGTGACCTTGAGGAAAAGGCTTATATGATGATGCAATTTTTACATCCTAGTTCAATCATGAGTTTAAAATTAGAATGTTTGTAGGATGTTTTCTTTTATATATATATATTCTACCCTACTGAAGGGCATTTGTATGTGTGTATATCTCTGAGTATGTGTCTCTCCCCCATAGCTTAGCATCAGGATGTACCGATCACTAGCAGAAAATCCCAATTCATTACTACATGTCTCATGGTGGTCTGGTGTATACTGGTTATATTATTATATATTGATATGTCGCTTATACATCGCTATATATACTAAATATATATTTATAATATATTTTATTTATGCGATTGTTTTTCTTCATAAAATAATGAACTATAACCAAAAAGTAGGCACCAGAATAAACCGATCACTAGCAGAAAATGCCAATTCTTACATCAGTTTCTAGAATTAAGTTTCTAATTTAACTTTCATTACATCAGTTTTCATCATTAAAAAAAAAAATTTACACAAGAGATAATCAATTTGACCGCTCACAGGGCCTAGCTGTGGAGGGCGTGCCTACTGTTCCCTATTGCATGGCTCTGCATATATATATATATATATATAAGTAAATAATAAAAAGTTAAAATATCACCGTTCAAGATTAACCTATTCAATAAAAAAAATTTAATACGTTCATTTTGATGTAATTAAGATTAATCTTAATTAAAAGGTCACTAGGATTTTGACTCTGAATATTAAGTTTACTAAATCTAATGGAATTTTTTTTTCTTGACATTTTATGTGTACATGTGCATGTTTTTTCTTAGACGTGAAAAAAAGCCATAAATTAAATCACTTAAAATAAATTTTAACAAAAAATTCTTATTTATTACAGTAATTCTTGTATTTTACCAGATATAACTGTTCATTAATCCATGATATTAAAAACTCATAATTTTACATTTTGAAGTAAAATTATGTTAAAAAAAATACACCACTGTAAGAGTCAATTGACTATCTTCAAATTAAATATATATGAAACAAATTTAAATAACTGTTAGAGAACAGTAAATACTACTACAGTAACAATCTGGTAATGGGTTGCTATCAGATTTTAAGTACCAAAACTAGCTCTCTGATTTTTAAATCAAGAAAGAATAATTGTTTGTACACAAAAGGATAATGATTTATGAAAACAGAGACCAGTCAAAATGCAAGTAGGACAATAAAGTTAACACATCAATAACCCTCCTTTATGGGCTGAGTGAAAGAGGAGAAAAAATAATAAATTCTGCACGTATGTAAAAGAAATTAGATAATTTTTACATAAAAAATGTATGTTGTCCAGGAGGAGGAGATCTGGGTTTTATCAAAAGGCAAGCAAAAAATCATCTAGGTAATTACGCAGCTAGAGAATATAAAACTACCATCAATGGATAGCTTAAAAAACAGATTTGTGACCAGAATTAATGAAGAAACAGGAGACAGTTAGCGTGTAGGGTGTATGATCCATACAGAACCATAAACAAAACGTTATTACTTATTACCAATCTAATTTACAAACCTAGTGAGTAACAACTAAAAAAAATTATCAAATAAATACCATTACAAAAGTAAGGAGATCAGATGTACATGTAACTACTCGTATGCATTAAATACACATGAATACTTACATATTTATTATTAAAAAATATAACTTTGTGCATAACAATAACAATTATAATTTTTAAAAATATCATTTGTATGGCTGGACAAGTAAAGTTATTTAAATGCAAAATATGTAAACAGTTTAAAAAAAAAGTGAAGACTGAAATTAAAAAAGCACTAAAAATAATAAAAGGACACAATAATTGAAACAAAAAGATAACCATAATTAAAAAATTTAGTAGTGTTTTTCTTTTGTGTGTGTGTGCACATGCTTTTTTAATTAGGATTATTATTATCTTTTACTAGATAAGTTTTTTTAAGAGAACACACTTTGTTCAGTAATAGTTCATTATTATAAATTTCTTAAATACTGACACTCATAAAATAATTATGTAAAAAAAGCCAAATGAAAAAATAAAATATGTTTACTGGAATACTAAAAAAATATGTAAAACTTGTGTGTCTACATGGGTCAATCGCAAAACGAAAATTCTATGTAAAAGTTAATCGCATTGAAAAACATTCAAATTGTAATAAAAATTTCACATTAAAAAACTGTAGTTACACTTTAAACAAAAGTAAAACTTAGCAAATAATTTTTCATTTAACCTTTCTTTTTTTTCCTTCAATTGCCTTACCTTTAAAATTTTGTTTTATTATAAATTTCTTAGTTTTTCTTATTTTAATTTTTGTTTAAGTAAGTTAACATCTTAAATTTATAAAATGGACAAACTCATAAATATTGTTTTATTTATAACTAAAAGAAATTAACATAAATATATAAATTATTACTGAACTGTTCACAGTTCTGAATACCAGGAGCATCTAAGGAAGTAAAGCAGTCAGAAAATTGAAATACTAAAATACAAAGGTAAAATAATGCCGACAACCAAAGATATATTTATTTAATAAACCAGTTCCTGAAACTCACTATTGTTAAACAATGACTGGTGCATAGTTTTATTTTGGTTTTAGTATTAATAAATTCACCAATACTCTATTCATAAATCATGTATGGGCATATCCAGAGAGGGGGGGGCAAGAGAGGGCTACTGCCCCCATCCAAGAAAATTAAGAAAAATAAAACAAAATTTAATGAAGAAATTTAAAAAATAAAACAAAAATATATATATATAATTTATTTTTGAAAAATTTCAAATTAAACAAGATTTTGAAATACACTAATTATAAAATAGAGACGCTCGCATCTCTGAGAAAATTTTATAATTAATGTTACACCCTGGCTCTATCTTACTTGCAGCAACTACAGGTTTCTAGAATGGTCTCATCACTCTAGTTTCATTTCAGGATACGATGGGAATATTCCAGAAGCTACTAACAATGTACATAAAAACAAATACATTTCTAGTAAGAGGCAGTATAGTTGTTATTTTCACACAAGTATTAAGTACTGTATGCAAGTTTTGTTTTTTTTTTGTACCGCCCACCTGCCATCCAATTTATTACAATGAATAAATATTAGAACATTTTTTAGAAAAGTAGCCTTTGGTGATGTTTTATTTCATGGTTTTATTTAACTCGCCACGTAGGTACTCTAAATTTACATAAGTGCGGCTCTTGCTTTAATAGCATGGAACTTACAATTTGTTTATCTTAAATTGTTGGTTATCTTTCTATGCTGTTCAAGTGTTAACTCTAGAAATTCTTAGAAGCTAAAATAGGGTTTCATATCGAACTTTATAATTTTTGTTAAGTTCTTCTCAATAAACAATACTTTCCATGAAAAATTAAAAATTATTCAAAACATGGCCTAATTACTAATATTCCTTTTGGCAATTGTATCAGTGAAATTGGCACATTTCTAGTTTAGCTTGAATTCAACAGTAAAAAAAGGAAAACCTATCTTGCGATAAATTTATGATTATGATACATATATGGAAATATCAATTTTTGGAATTAAAAAAAGTAGTTTTTAAAAAATATCTATATATATCTGATATACTTTCTATTGATGAGTCTTGCATGGGTTTTTAATGTTATAATGATAAGTCCTATTTTTTAAGCTCAACTAGTAGTTATATACAATACAAAACTCAATTTTGATAAAACTGTCAATTTTGCATTGTCAAACCGATGCAGCAAGACGCCACATTCGCATCCATAGCAATGTTTGATAAAATTAATTTTTATTTTGCAGTCAATTTACAAAAAAAATAAAAAATACCAGCAGCAATGATAAGATGAGGGCAACAAAGTATAACCACCTTCTGGTTCAAATGTTGCAACTATTCTACCTTCAAGAAACTACGATTTTGCAACACATGCCAAACATCTTAAAAGGAAATTAGAGTGGCAGCTTACATATGCACAATGCACAATGGCTAGCTTACTCAAGGCAAAACAAAGGTGCTTTCTGTAAATTTTATGTGTTGTTGCCACTGTCAGCCAGAACGATGACAGGCGGTTAGGAATCTTTTTCCATCAGAACTTTCACTAAGTACAAAGATGTGCATGATTACTGCAAAGCATATGTACAGTTCCAGAGACATCAGATTGGAATGGAATCTGCAAAATCATTTACGGAGAGCACTCCAGTGGGCATCAAACTCCAGCAGTCTTCATAGAAATTGATAGAAAAAACAAACAAGTACTGTCCTCAATAGTTTACTGCATCATCTTTTTCCAGCACACATAACTTACCTCTAAGAGGAAAAAATCTGAATGTAGGCAACGTTATTGACTCATAAAATTTATGCAACAAACCAGGTGATTCACAACTCAAATACTATTTTGAGCATGGAACAAAAAACGCATCATCCAAAATGAAATAATTGATCTATGTGACTCTACAATAAATGAACATATCACAAAGGTTAAAAAACTCATGTTCACATCATTTTGGCTGATGAAACTGCAGATATTTCTGGCAAAGAACAGCTGTCTACTGGATTATATTTCTTTGATAGAAAAGCCAACAAAATCCAAGAACAATTTTTGGGTTTCGTACAGCTTCAAAGACTTAATGCTGTGAGTATTGCCAAGACCATTGAAGATTTTGTGATAAACTTAAACCTAGACCTTGTGGGCTTAGACTTCAACAGATGTCTAAGAAAGTAGTTAGGCACAGGCATTTGAGACAACATACAAACAGCTCTTTATTGTAGAAGGCTAGTCTACTTCCAATGCTCTTCTCCCAAGCTGAATCTTGTCATGAACGACTTAAATGTTATCCCAGAAATTCAAAACTGCATTAGAATTATCAAGGAATCACATTTTTTTGCGAGACTTATGATGCAAGTTTATTGCTAGCATTCCTAAACTATGTGAGACTAGGTGGTCACAGAAATAAAAGAGCATCCATGTTTTTAATGATCACTTTGTTGATACTGTTAATGTATTAAAAGACCTTAGCTGAAGGGAAATTCAATAAAAAAAAATGCTTATCAAATGTTTGCAGATCTTCATTTACTGTGTCAATATCATTATTTGCTAAATATTCTGCAACTGGAAGTTGAAGCAAGTGCATTTAAATTGAAGGACATTTGACATAGTCAAAGCCAATCAGCACATTCAAACTATTCTTGACATGTTACGAGTTATTGGAAAGATGCAAAGAATGTCATGACTGCCGTTTTAAAAGAAGCAGGAATATTGGAATGCATCTGAATGTTGATTAATTGCCTCCTGTATTTCTGGCCATCAGAAGCATAGAACCAAAGCAATCACCAGCCAAAAATCCATTGGAATTTTTGGAGAAGGTTTTAAATAATTCCTTACTTTGATTCCATCATATTTTTAGAAGTCAGATTTTCTGCAGACAAATCCTCAGCATTTTCACTGATAACTTTCCATCTCAGTAACATGAGAGATTTTTCATCGGAGGAATGGAAAGAAATTACTTCCATCTTGTGTAACTTTATACAATTTAAAAGGAATTGAAAGGAGAAAGGGAATTGTGATTCAAAAATTGATATGAAGTACAGGAAACGTCAGACATAATTGAGGTTTTAAAAAGAGCGAATCATTTTTAAAGACTATTAGAAAGGCTCTACTGAAATATTGTCTTCACAAATCTGCACAAGAACTACAGAGTTTTCGTTTAGCTCCCTTCATTGAATTAAAACATGACTAAAAAGCACCATCAGTAAAAACAGGTTAAATGGGTTAGCTATGTTGAAGCATTCACCGAAAATAGGTTTTTGCTAAGGAACAATTAGTTGAAACTGTAGCTGGACAATTTGCAACTTATTCTCGTAAACTATTGCAAAATTATTACCGTTTTTAAAAATAAATATTTTATTCTTCCTTTTGTTATTGTGTATTATTAAATAGCAGCCCCTCTGTAACGAACTACCCTTCTACCCTTAAGGAAGTTAAATTCAGAAACCTGCCCCCCCTTCTGTTTTGAGCAGGATACAACCCTGAAAACATATGTTGCTAGCAGATAATAATATATAGCTTAAAATGAGAGGCTATTCTTTCTGTTAAAAATATGTTTGAATTGATCATGAAATATAAATTATACTTTAACAAACCCAGAGTTAAAAAAGAAGTTTTTTTTACATATATTTAATGTTATGCTATACAAAACCATGTAAATTAAATTAACAGCATTTTTATTTTGTTTGTATTTTAACTTTTATCATTCCAAGAAAATAATCACTGTCCATTTTTAAAACTGTTGCTGAAATTTTGAAGGCCAAAAATGCCTGCATGCATATATTTATGTACGTATATAATATATATAGGCGAGAACCTATGTCTGGGGAAAATTTCACTCATTATAACTTAAAACCAAATATTTCTAAGCATATGTTTATAGGGAATGTTTCTTTTATCAATGTTCAAAATCAACAGTCAAACGTCTGTACTGAAATTTTAAATCATCTTCCATCAATAGAAAAAAAAACAGTTTGAATTAAAGTCATAATAATAATCTCTAAAATTACAACAGCTATGTGTTATAAGAAGTGACTTCCATATTTTTTTTTAATTTTCTAAAATCAAAATATACAATTTTAAAATAAAACGCAAATATCTGTAAAGAAATAGAATGTTCTTAATCACAGAGCTTATATTTAAAGACAAATTCTTACAAGAAAACAAACATACCAGATGCAAGGTGTGCATTTATTTGTAGTGATAAGGTGTCTTTGAGGTATTCATAACAGCTAAAGTAAAGGGCATGTGCTGGTCCTGCACCCATCACCACAGCTCCCATACCTCTAATAGGGCGCAATATACCTTCCTGGACTACCATTCGGTGTAGGGCCTCCCCAATACCTCGATATGTTGCATTTGGTGAAGGTGATAAACTCTGCATTCTGGTCTGTTAAAAAAAAAAATCATAATATAAAATTAACAACTTTAAAATCAACAATGTGTTTACACACAACTTTCAGATTTTAATGTAGTCTGAGATAGACATGGGGGAAGTAAATTTTATCTTTCTTGTTCTCTATTACTCTTGCTCAACAATCAATCTCAGAACAGTTTTACACTTTTTTACATTACTGCATACTGTACATCAAGAATTTTACAAATTGAAAACAACTTTATGTTGGCAATGGCAAACTTAATACTCTGATTGTGGTACTGGTGACATATGTCACCCACTACATAAATTATGTAATTTCTGTCCATTAATTACTGAAAAACTCTACGAAATATAATGAAATTTCATGTCATCCTCAATTGGACTTTGAAGAGCATGAACATAAAATTACAAATGATTCATATATCTATTATTCATTTTTTATAAGTTTTTGTTTAGGAACCTACATTTGGGTAGTTATATGTCACCCACACGACTACTAAAAATTTGAAGAATGCCATGGATTTCATATGTCACCCAACCGTTGTAGTTACATTTTATGTTTATTATACAAAATATATCCCTTTGTGACAGTTATGTTCACATCAAGTAATTTATTATTATTCCTTTATAAATGACACCATTACTGCTAAAAAGTGTCATATAAAAAATGTGTGTGTAATTACATTTTCCTGGATGATGTTTATATTTTACTATGATTACTGACAATTTATCACGTTATGTTATTTTATTACTCGTAGTTTTATCTTATCTGTATGTGCTGATATGGCTAAAATTTGTAATATATTACGAAAGTCACATAATGTATATACTATGATGATATATTTGCTTTTTCTGGTTTTTTTTATTTTTTATTTTTAAATATCAATACTGCTCTTATATTATGGTAAAGTAGTAGGAGAAATGTTATTTTCTTTACTGAATTGTTTTTATGCTCATATTTACTGATGGAAAAATGTGTTATTGCTTTTATCATGTGAATTAAAAAATGACTGAACAAATAACACAATGGTCGTAATAAAAACAATCAGAAAAAACACCATCTTTTCTGATGAAAATCATAATGAGAGTGGTGTTGAAGATAATAAAACAGACGGTGCAGAAGATTCACATCAAGAGCAAGTCAACAACAAAGTGATGAAGAATGGATGAAGACAGTGATGCAAAAAATAGAAGAGAATGAAATTATACAATTGATGAGGAAGCTTTAATGCAACATGATGAAGTGAAAAAAAAGGGAATGCAGTGGAGAGAAGTGGTATCAAGAACCAATGCTTCCAATATCTCAAAATATAATTTCTCCTGTTCACTTACTGGTTTGCAATAATGTGCATAACACCCTGGAATGCAAAATTTTGAATGTATTTTTAATGATGAAAACAGATATTACATCTTGTGATAACAGTTATGTTAACATAAAAGGGAAATTTTCAATATTCTGAGATACTAAGCCTACAAACCAACAACAAATCAGACGACTTATTGATTTGTTATATCTATGCGGTGTACTCCATTATAATAACTGAAACACTAAAGATATGAAAAGTTCTGGGATATGAAAAGTGAGACTTTGCATCTAGCAATGAGCTTTATTAGGACTCAGAGTCCTAATAAATAATTTACTCCTCGACTGTATAAAAACAAAAAAATGAACACAAGATTTTTAGATTAGGTAGCTCCAATTTGGGTTTTTTTTTTTTTAATTGGTCAGTAATACACAAAAATGTATGAAACCAAGCGTGTACTTATACAATGATAAACAACTTGTTGAATTTCATGGGAAATGCCCATTCTGTCTTCAAAAACCAGCCATCAAAACAGAATTCCATGCTTAATTGATATTCATATTTATGCACAAAATATGAAGATATATGGTGGACAACAACCAGAAGGGTCGTTGTCCACCATATAAATTGGTTTTAACCATATAAATTGACAAGTGTGATGATTTTGTAAATAGCAGAATCGATCTTGAATATTGGTAAGCACATAACAATGGATAACAGGTTTACCCCAATTCCTACCACAGTGGAGCTTAAAAAAAAAGTCTTGAGAATGAAAATAGAATTATGGTTTAATCTACCGATAGCTATATTTGTTGTATATTACGACAAACTTTTTTAACTATAACAAGTAACCAACAATTCAGTACAAAAAGTAATTTAGTTTACGTAATAAAAATTATATAAAAATAATATAGGTGGATGACGTACAATGTCTGTAAATAAAATAATAAGACTAGGTTTTTTTAAAAGCCAAAGTGGCAACATTAAATTTAGTAGTAAATATATGAAACTTTTTGTGAAATGAGATTTGTTGTGTGTTACAAAAATGAGTAATACTAATTATAAGCAATATTGTGCAATCAAGTTTTGTTAAACTCAGCGAGAATGCTACCAAAACGTTTTCAAAATTGAAAAGGACATATGGAGATGATGCTCTATCACAAGCTGAAGTTTTTAGGTGGTTTAAAGCATTTTCAGACGACTGGGAATCTGTTGCGAATGATCCATGCTCTGAAAGACCATTAACTTCAAAAAGTGATGTCAATGTTGAACAAATCGAGACTTGATAAGGTACAACCGGCGAGATTAACTGTCAGAATGATAGCAGAACAATTGAATTTGAAACATACCACAGTCCACCAAAAACGATGGTTGAATGTGAAAAAGTTTGTTCAAAATTGTTTCCAAAAAACCTCACTGTTGAACAGAGGAACAAAAGGGTGGACGTGTGTTGTGAACTTCTAGGGTGAATTGAAACTTATACTGATTTTTTTAAAAAAATGTTGTTACTGGTGATGAATCTTGGATATTTGAGCATGACCAGAAACAAAACGCTAAAGCAAGGAATGGTACACTACAAACTCACCACGGTCAAAAAGGCAAAAATCAAAACCATGTTAATTTGTTTTTTTCAATGGCACTGAAGAAACATTGTCCATAGGCTTTTGCCTACAGGACAGACTGTAAATCAATATGTTTACTGAGAAATTCATTCTTGAAAGACTGCAGAAAAGAGTTACCCATGTGAGGCCAGCTATCAAAGGAATGTTACATCATGAAAATCCATCTTGTCACAATGCATCCTCAATTAACAAGTTTTTGGCAAAGAAAAACATTCCTGTAATTCCTTTATTCACTTGACTTGAGTCCCTGCAACTTATTCCTGTTCCCAACTTTAAAAAAATAATCTCACCTCAAAAGAAACTTTTGGAATAGCAGAAAAATTTTTAAAAAATGTAACCATCTGAAGGATATTCTGGTTATTGAGTTTCAACACTGCTATGACAAGTGGGAAAACTACTTGAAGCACTGCATGACCTCCAAGGAAACTATTTCGAAGGTGATGGAATCCATATATAATTTGATTGTAAATAAAAAGTTTTTCTGAACAAGTCTCATAACTTTAATTACAGACCTTGTATGTCTCCCACATGACTACTCTCGTTAGTATTTCATGTGCATCTATCAAAGTATTAAGAAGACATACAACTGAGTAGATAAATGAGCACAATGGAGAAAATATGGTTCAAACTCAATAAATAAAAATGGATTTTTTTTTGTCTTCAGTCATTTGACTGGTTTGATGCAGCTCTCCAAGATTCCCTATCTAGTGCCAGTCGTTTTATT
>JAAAKQ030059744.1:0-15877 GCA_010016005.3 Zanna intricata
TTTTTTTTTTTTTTTTTTTTTTTTTTTTTTTTTTTTTTTTTTTTTTTTTTTTTTTTTTTTTTTTTTTTTTAAATATAGTGTTTAACTTTAATACATATTTTTTAATTATAATTTATAAGATTTTCAGTTTATTCATCACAAACTCTTTCTTACAAGTACAGTTAACCTAATACATAATAAAAATTTTTACGAAAATTTAATGATATATCATGTTTTTTATAATTTCAGGTTTTTTTAATGTCTTTAAATTGTAGATAAAATATGCTATAAAGATGTCTTTCCATTACGGTTTATTTTAATCTTTTTTGATATCTTGTCTTCAAGAACCCTACAATGACTAAGACAAACGTCTCATCTCGTATTAAATGTTATTCAGTAGTAACATCTGACAATAACAAATTTGCTTAGATATCTAACTTATTTTAATAAATCGTTAGAACATTTATTATAAACAAATAATAGAAATATTCTTAAACTGTTATTCGTGAATTTTTTCCATGGATACGGTTTATATTTTATAAATAGTATATAAGTTTTTTTACAATTTCTTTTTTAAAATCAGAAAATTTTTTAATTTTTACTATCCTGACACAATGCTGCAAGAAGAAAAGTATAATTATTAAAAAAATATCTTTTTTTTTTTAATTTTCGATGTTTCATCACCCCGGGACCCCCAAAAACAAACAAAATGTAGGTAATCTTTGTATGAGCTTCATATGAGATTTTTGGGGGCCATAGGTACTTGCGTTGACCTATTTGAAGCTTAATAACATCTGACTGGATAAACTGTTTTTTGATTAAATTTTGCACTGAGACTTGTATGTGTGGAGAAATCTGTTGATAAAACTTTTGGGTCAATATTTCCAAGAGGTGGTTAGATAGTTTTTTGAGATCAATTTTCCCAATTTTTCGCAAACATAACCCCACTTAATATTAAGCTCAGTACATGCTTTCCTGATTTTCATACCATTTTTTTAAAAAATGTTACCCCAGAAATTTCCCCTTTCCACTAAAATCGAAAGATGCTTGCATATTTTTTAACCGAATTTTTTTATGTCTTTCTAGGCATAATAGTAATGCAACAGACCCCAAAATAATACTTTGAGGGCAGATGGATGGGGAAAGAGTCGATCAAAGTTTAAAAATATAGATATTTTTTTTAATTTTTTTGGTTTATTTTCTTGTATCTTTATTTTTTCACTATACAAGAATAAATAACAAATCCCAGGAAAGTATTACAACATTATTGTTAGGTTGTTTTCATTGATAATTTTAAAATAAAATTTCCTTTTTTTTATTCATCATCGAGTCTCAAATATTAGTTGTTCTTCTTCCTTTACATTTGTTAGATTAGAAAAAATTATAAAATCCTGTCACAGGACACTTGTATTCTTGCAATATTATTACTATCATGTCATTTTTTCACAGCTTTTATATCAACGAAATTTCACGTAATTTATATCAACGAGTTAAGGTTTGCTATTGTTGACTAACTGCCTTCCAGGCAACACGGTAAGTCTCAATTATCACGCTCCTTTGCATCAGCGCGTGGATCTTGCACTGGATCTTCAGTTTTTCAAGATTGTTTTGCAAAGTAGACTGTATTTTTCCCTCCGCATATATAATTATTGGGATTAAGTAAACATCTTTTTGACTCCACATTTCCTTAACTTCAAAATCAAGATCTGTACATTTCTGCAGCTTCTCATTGTGCTTAACGTTGAGGTTGTTGGTTGATAGGATGACCAGGTCTATTAGGTAAGTTACTTTTTCCATTTTGTCAACTGCTACGATATCTGGATTATTACAGTTGATGGCTTTTATTGTGTTAATTCCTTCGTTTCAGAGAATCTTTATATTGCTCTTTTCCAAAAAAAGAAGGCTGGTTCGTAAGAATAGTAGGGTAAGTACTGCTTGATTTGCATACTGCAAAGTATGCTTGAAGGTGGGTTAACAGCCACGCAGAACCAGAGCGGACTCAGGACGTTCCCTTCAAATATTCTTTCATTTACGTTTATGGGAACTGTTTGTATTTTTCCTGTCGCACTGTTTGCGATTAGTATCGTACTCCAAGCACTCATTACGTGCCTCAAGAACTTTGCTGTCTTTTCACCTATTTGAGAGGTTTTTAAGAACTTCATTAATCATGAATGTGGCACGCCGTCGAATGCTTTTTCACAGTTTATATAGGCCATTCATAGGCTTTTAACTTTGGTGTTGTTAATATTTTTTGCGAGTTGCTTCTTATAACAGCCATCGCTCCACATTAGACTAAGTCGTTTATTTCTTCCAAACTTATTGTATTAAGATTTTGCCGTTTCTATTATTTCTGATATTTTATGTTCGATTCCTTTACTTATCATTTATTTTATTGTTTAGGTATTTTTTCGATACATCAATTGAGGTAATCTCAAGGAGTTGCTAGATCACCGTATTCCATTAAAGCTATTTGGTATTTTTCTCTTACTTCTTCCACTGAGTCATTTTAATTTATATTTCCAAGTATATTTAGTAGAGACTCCTGATTTGCGTTTGACTAATTATTCTTATTAATATGTGAGATATGAACAACTTATTGCTGTCAACATAGTATAGGTACATCTTATTCTATTAATATATTATATGCTATTATTCTCATATAACTATAGAAGTATACAAATATTCTGCCTATATACAAAATATCTGCATAATGATTAATAATATGTTACAATATTTTTATTTATTATCAAAGTGATAAATTGAGATGTTCTATTCTCACCATCTTTAGAAAAAATGTTGAAATAGTGCTTTCTGTTTTGATGAATGGACATTTCCCTGCGCGGATAATTCCTTTGGGCAATATCTTTTATAGTTTTCCAGTGTTTGAGTATTATTCAAGTTGCAATCTTCCAACATTATTTCAATGTCTGTTAGCCACGATATAAAACATTCGCGTTTAGAATAATCGTATGTTAAGTAGAAATATTGTCGAACTGAAAATCTAACGGCACTGATTACTGTATTACACAAATTTGCTATTTTTTATCTGAATTCATGAATAACTACACTAGAGAACAAGGACATCCAAAAACAGTTTCAGAAAGCGAGTTTGTAATCTCACTAGTCTTGAATACCTTTCTATTTTCATTACAGTATCCTATATATAGTTTTTTTTTTTTGATAATAATTTAGTAATTCTAATAATATAGATTGGAATTTTGTCATTTCAAAGAAGTTTAAAATAATATTCCTTGTCTAGCTAAATTGAAACGGGAATTGTAACTCCCAAAGGTGAATACAGGAAAACTTCTATTAACTATTGCCATATGATATAATATTGGGTAAAGGTATCCTAGTTTAAATCGGAACTAGATATAAATGCGTTTATTTGTGTGTTTGTGTATTAAGAGCAAGAGAAAACGATAAATCAACTACAGAGACAAAGAGAAAATTGGAATGGGGTTAAAGATAATGACAGGGTAAATGTTCAACAGAGTTAGTAGCGGTTGGTAGTCAGGAAAAGGGATGGTTTCATAGTTTTGCGCTTCGAGGTAGACACGCCCTACTTCACTGCTTAAACTCTGCTTAACTGTAGTATTATTATTATTTATTATTAGGTCATACCTAGCGAATATTATTATTCTAACTAATATTATTAGTGTTACTTTTAATATTGTATGTTAATACAAACCGTCTGGTACAAATATGGTAATTAAAATGAATGTAATTTTAGTAGTAGTTATTAAAATTTCATCAAATTTGCATGAATAAAATATTTCACATGTCTAATTTATATTCATATTTTCCGACATATTATTTTATTAAAACATTTTTTTTTTACTTTTATTAAAATAATAGAGCTCTTTTAAAAACTAGGAAAAAATTAGATAGATACATGGGAAGGAAAAATATAAATGTTTATTATGTAAATCACCTAGTTTTTTAATAATTTTAAATTAAATACAAACTGAAATTTTAAGCAAAAAAATAAACTTCATTTCGTAAAGTGTAACCGTAAATTTTAAAAAAATCTACATTACTTCTCCAGCCTTTTTTAATAAAAGAGCTTTCATAAAAAAAATATCCAATTTTAATGCAGCTATTGAATCAGACCTATTAATTTTTTCTTGGTTTACACCAAGTTTATCGTTGTAGACGTACGTGTAAAATAGAATAAAAATTAATATTAAAATATAAACTTATTGATTCACGAAGAATGTAAAAAACTTTCAGGACACGTTCTACTGGTGAAAATAAAGAAGAAAGTTTGTATAAACGTACGTAAAGAGATGTTTCATTAAAGATTGTCGGTTGCCGAAATATTTCGTCTTGATTTCTGCACCTTCGATAAAATTAAGCCGGACTTTATATCTTGGAACCCAAATTTAGTGATTTTGTATAAAATCTGAACTGAAATATTGAAAAAATAGGTCCCAGGACTGTATTTTTTGTAGGTTTTGAGAAATTTGTGGTAAAAGACAAAATATCGAGGTCGAAAAATACATTAATTTGTGTAAAACAATTTTTGTACTGATAATTGAATTTATACAAGCATGTAAAATAATTATAGAGATGAAATATATAAACATTAATGCGTTTTTTTATAAAAGTAAAATCTATAAATGTTTACAAATGAATTATTCCAAAATTTTAAATTATACGTGAGATAATACGTAAAATTATTATTATATTAATTAAAATTATACGTAAATCTGTAGATTTATCAATCCGTAATTTGTAATCGTTAAATTATTGAAAATATTTTTTAAATATCAAAATCAAATACTAAATAACGTTTTGTATTTTTTTATTAAACAAGTGATAAAATTAAAAATGCTAAAAACGCACGATGCCGTTTTGAAGAAACATGTCTACTGCAGTGCTCCCTGGCGGTTTATAACCGTAAAACTAATCTAAGAACCTGCACAGAGTAACGCAAATGCTGAGCTGATAGGTATCACATAGGTGGCCGGCCTCCGTGGCCGAGTGGTAGCATCTCGGCCTTTCATCCGGTGGTCCCGGGTTCGAATCCCGGTCAGGCATGGCATTTTTCGCACACGCTACAATTCATTCATCTCATCCCTCTGAAGATATACTTAATTGTGGTTTCGAAGGTTAAAAAAAAAGAAAAATGAATCACATAGGTATGTAATGCAAAAAACCACATTAAATTCGGTCCAGCAGTTTTAGAGAAATACTGCAGCGCCCCCTGGTGGCCTATAACCGTAAAAAATATTTAAGAACCTGTTCGGAAGTGATACATATGTAATGAAAAAAAAAACCGCATCGTCCAGTAGTTTTTGAGGAAAATGATAACAGACATACAAACCAACACACACACACACACACAACTTCTTACCCCAAACGTATACTCGTACACCGTATCCGTTCCGTTGTGGATAAATATATGATTATTTATTTCTGCTTAGGAACATTTTTTACAGCAACAATACTGTTACTAAAATGGAAGATTCTGAATTCGAATCCCGATTGACGTTATTCTTAGTTAGAAAATTCATCAATCGTAAAATAACTGTAATTGATGTAAATTGTTACTTGGAGAATAACAATGCAACGTAAAAATATACCGTTTTTATTGTACGGTGTCATTATACTACTATCGTCAGTAATGCGGTATTTTACACTTTTATGAACTATTTTTGTTATTTCATGTATACTGAAGATTTTTGGTCGGAAGATTTTTGACGAGTGGTTATTAATTGCGCATGATACGATCAGCGTTCTTACCAATTCAGCAGACTTTTCTACAGTATTTTGTTTAATTTTCCTGTCTACATTTTGATTTTTTCAATGATCTTTATTACTAAAAATTATAAATAATCAAGTAATTACATTGAGATTCACAATAACCTCAAATTACTTCAAATAACTGATGAAAATTGATATGAATCCAACGTTAGACACGGATTATTCAGTGACAAGGAATTAATTATCTGGTCGTTTATTGAAACCGAATTAAGATTTTAAAAGAGGTTTTTAGACAAAAATAAAAAATAGCTATGATTTTCACTTCCTTGTACGATGTTAAGGAAGTATTGCGATTTGCGAAAGATTTCGGTTTTCAGATTTCAACAGAAATATCTATTTTGAATATCCCTGAATCTACTTTGACTAGTTTCGACTTGACGTCTGTACAAACGTATTTTTCTTGCATAACTCAAAAACCGAATTAACTGTAGCATGTTGAAATTTTGCATTTATGACTGTTATAACATCTAGTTGTGTACCACCCTCTTTTGATTGCAATCGACTGAAGCAAAAATGTCCAACAAAGCACAAAATCCCTCAAAAAATGGAATTTTGATTTTTTTCTTAATTACAGTAATAAGCCCTCATTGAGAGCTTTTCAACGATTATCATAAGTAGTAGTTAATTTCATTGGTTCCAGAGTTATACCCAAATAACATTTTAAATAATGATGTATTTCGATCTTACAAGTGAAGGCACATCGGTTCGAATCAGACTTCATCTCCTTTTTTTCTTTTTTTAATTTTTTTTATTTAAATATATCAATTTTTTAATAATTAATAACCCTTAATTGTAAAAAAATGTATAAAAAATAATAATTATTAAAAAAAAAATATGACAAAAAATCAGAAGCTATTAGTGAAATAAAATTTAATGTACGTTTTTAAAATGGTATTATTACAAATATACCATGTATGTATATATAATACATTTGATGAAACATTTGATTATATAATATTTGGAAATAATAATTTAGAATCGTATTATTTTTGGAATTTTGTAGAAGAAAATCATGTAGTGCCCACATCAGATTTTATTTTAATAAAAATGTATAACTTAAGATTGAATTGAGATATTTTAATTAAATTTGATATACATGGACCCAAAAATATCTATAAAATAAATATATTTGAAAATTTCAAAATAGCGGCCTTTAAAACTTTTTAATTTCGTATATATATATTTTCCTTACGTGTACTTTCCAATATTTTTAACTAGTTAACAATAAACAACTCTCATCCCACGTCCCAATGAGATGGAAGTATGTATGGCGAGTAAATTAAGTGTAGCCTTGTACAGACTCAGTCCAACCATTCCAGAAATGTACGATTAATTGAACCCCAACCACCAAAGCACACCGTTATCCGCTGTCTAATATTTAAATCCGTATAATAACAATTAACTTTTACCAGGATTTGAGCCTCACAACTTTCGACTTCAAGATCAGCTGTTAAATAACTGGTTTGCAAGGACAATTTATTTTTCACCTAATCGAACCCGGTTGGCTTGTTCATAGTTTGTAAAACTATATTTCATTTTTAATAAACAGCTGAGATGTGGCTGAAATTACTAAACTGGATAAAAAAAATTATGCGTGAAAACAGGCACAATATTGGCTGTTTCTTTTTGAGCTTATATTTCTTTTAACATCATTAAATGAATTTCATATTGAAGTGCAGAGTTTAATTGAATTTTTTTCTTATGAGTGAATTACAAAATGGGTTATTAATTGTTAAATATTAATTAAAAGATAAATGTTGCTACATTTGGTCCCTTTCATATATCACAGTACCCCTAGGAACAGACAGTAAAAACCACTTTCTAAAATCGTTAATTAAATTCTTTATCTAAAATCGATTTCCAAAGTCGTTTCATATTTGCATTTCATAATTTATTTGGTCGATTTTAAGTAAATAACAAATTCATTAACAGTTAATAAGTCAATAGTGTGTTTGAAATAAGATATCTATGAAGGATGAAACCAGAAAAGTTTTGCAGTTCTTACCAGCTTTTTTAAAATGACTGAATAAAAACATTTTATTCCTGAAAGTACTCGAGTAGACTTGCCAATATATAGCTTATATTTTAACAATATAAGCTTGCAATATAGCTTATTTTTTAACAATGATGCAGTGAAAATATGTTTTCAAACTGTACATATTTGTATAAATATTTTACATGAGCTAAACACTTTCTAAATTTAGCTGTTTGTATGGTAAGATAAACAATCTACATTTTTCAAAGCTGTATTTTTGGAACTGCAGCATAGTTTACCTTTTAATTACATTTAAAACTTTTATAAAACCAATAACGGATTTTATGATTTCCGTATACGGAAATATTTTAATTAAATTTCGTACTCCGATATAAAATCCGTCTAATAATCAACCAAACGAAGGAGCGTGATTGCTGTATTTATCTAAATTTTTATTTTTAATGAAGTGCTTTAATGAATTGAATTAATGAAGTGTGAACGGTTTGCCTCTATCACTGTATGAGCTGTGTTTGAACTCAATAATTCGAATTAATGGAATAAATAGTATTACAAAAATAATAGAATTAAATTTACTTCAAATAAAGTAAAATAATCCTAAATAAATTTAAAAATGTAATAATAATGGACTTACCGTGGGGACTACGTGTGAGGCTAGAGTGATGAGAGGATGCGAGCACCTTATGCGAGGCTAGACCAGTAGTTAACTATTTCTTATTTATTCGTTCGGTTAATATACGACTGAAAATTCTACTGATAAGAAAAATGAAGTGATTACAAATGGGTAGCCCCCAAGGTGCACTTTTGGGAGGAGCAGCAAGGTACTATTATAAGCAGCAGCAGCAGCGGTGTGATCTTTTTCTATTTAGCCTCCGGAACTAGGTTAAGGTATTACTTCAGAAGATGAATGAGAATGATATGTATGGATGTGAATGAAGTTTAGTCTTGTACAATCTCGACCGCTCCTGAGAAGTGTAGTTAATTGAAACCCAACCACCAAAAAATGCCAGTATCCACGATCTAGTATTCAAATCCGTATAAAGTAACTACCTTTACTTGGATTTGAATCTTAGAACTCTCGACTTCGAAATATGATTTGAGATGTCGCATTAACCACTAGACCAGTCCGGGTGCTATTATAATGAAACCAACCAACGCACCATGCTTCTTGGTAAAAGATATACAATTTAAATATTTAAATTGTTTAACATTAATTCTTAATTATGAATATATTTATCTAAAATTATATTTATGTTTTGGAGATAAAACAATAAAACATTGTGGTTTAGTGTTTTTTTTTCTCTTTTTCTGTTTAGCCTCCGGAACTACTGTAAGGTATTACTTCAAAGAATGAATGAGGATGATATGTATGAGTGTGAATGAAGAGTAATCTTGTACAATCTCAGGTCGACCACTCCTGAGAAGTGTTGTTAATTGAAACCCAACCACCAAACCAAAAATTTAACAGACTTGCAAAATGAATACATATAAATACATACACGGACACCTACACACACACACACACAAAAAAAATTAACAGACATACAAATGAGTAAATACATATATAATGAACACCTAAAATGTGATGTGGATTAAGATGAATGAATGCAATGGACGAATGAGTGTGTGATACCAAGGACGAAGAATGAAGAAGACAAACATAGATAAAGCCCATAATAGTGTGGTGAAGAAACAGATCGGCGGGGGAAGGGGTAATGGATAGCCCTCTACGCAGTGTCATCTGTCCGGGCTTGCTCGGGTGGGTGGTGATGATGATGCACGGGGACTCTGGAATCTCAGAACCCAAAGGCACCTTCCAGAGGCTGAGTAATGCTTAATTGCGGGTCTGATGTCGGAGAGAAGGAGAACGGTGAGGGAGATTTAGTCGGTATGGGGCAGGTTATATATTCCTAACAACAACTTGGCAGACCTGTTAGCTTGTTAGCTAGCCCTTGACGAATAGTGTCCTGGGTACGAGCCCGACACAACCGTGGTGGAGTGCGTAAATGGCATTCCCTTACCACCGACCAAAACTAAAAAAAAACCACCAAAAACACCTGTATCCATGATGTAGTATTCAAATTCGTTTTAAAAGTAACTACCTTTACTAGGATTTGAACCTTAGAACTCTCGACTTTGAAATCAACTGATTTGTGATGTTGTGGATTAGTGCTGTGTTAAAAGAATCACAACTCAAGAAATAGAAAAAAGTGTTCAGGATTTTTTTTTCCTTCAACCTCGCGCCGGACCCACATTGAAGCATTACACATCTCGGGGGTTGTTGTCCACTCTAATGGGCCTCTCTGTCTACTCACAATACATTCGGCACGGCCAGTTAGCCCACCGGTTCGGATCCTTTCTTCTTTCTGCCTGCCTCTAACCCCGTGAGCGGGGGATCAGAGCCAACAAAGTCATCCCCAGACCCCACTCATAGAGGCCGGGACTCGGTCTCTATGCTCTAGCCTCTAATGTGGCTCTCCCGCACAGGTGACCACATTGGGACTCGGTCTTTTGAGATCTTAGATACATAGAAAGTACAGTACTTCAATACACACAATACATAAAAAAGAACACAACAGGACATGACATATGTATGTAGTTTCAGATGCAGTAGAACAAGACATACAGAAGGCACAGAAGTAGGTACATTGACAAATACAGACACGAAAACAGAAGCATAAATAAATTAATTAATACACATGTAGATTTAGATGTAATAGGCCGGAATATTCAGTCAACAGATAGGTAGGTATATATATGAAATAGAGACACAAAAACGTAAGCATGGAACCAACGAGATAAAGCGCCAAAAAATGAACACAGCAGTCGATGACATGGAACAAACGGTCAACAACACACTCTAGTAAAATTAAAAGACGTTCCCTTCCGGTCGAGGATCAAGCTCACTGGCAGTTAGAGCGAAGCGTGGAGCTTCACGTACTCTCATCACTAACGCCTACCAGTGTAAGCACCGGCGAACGACAGATCCGCAGAGGACTGTCCCTCATCCCCTCACCCCACTATCCTCTCGAACATTACGTTGAAAAACAAATGAGAAGTATTGTGCCACTGTCCGGAATCCTTCCGCCCCAGAGAGCATTTGGTCAGCGATATTATCTACCGTCAAGGTACCGGTGACCCTCTCACAGTCTCGTTGAGCGACTTCCCACGTCCGACAGGTGAACACGACGGGTTCTGGGATGTCTAGTTCACTTCAGTATAGGCAGGTCGGGTCCTCTGCCCCGGGTCCTCTGCCCTCCTTCTGGCATGCAAGTAGGCTCGAAATATGCCGTGGTCAATTAGAAGCTGGGTCAACCAGTATGTCACTTCTCCAGAGGTGCGGTTGACCCATGGCTCGACCTGTCGGATCAGCCGGTGAGTCCAACGGCCCGACGAGGAGTGGTCCCAACGGTTCTGCCACTCAGTGAACAACCGTCTGTTCATCATGCGCTTGTCCAGCCCTTGGATGATTCCGATCCGATGCCTCGCTAGTTGTTGCAGCGGACTGCCCGCTATAACCAGAGCTGCCTCCGTCGATACCGAAGAGTATGCATGCTGAAATGACCCTCAATGCAAGCCGACGCTGAACGCCTTCCAACAACCGCCAGTTCCGTTCAACCCCCCAACGCCTTTGACCTTGCTGCAACACCGTACAACATCGTAGAATTGGCCATGTGGCTATATAATTTTCGTTTAGAGGCCTGCAGCCCAGACACATTTGCGAGAAGCCTAACGAGTGCTTTAATTACCACACTTGCTTTGGACGCCATCTCCCGAACATGAACTGAAAATAGATGATGTCTATCTAACCAAACTCCCAGGTATTTGGCAGCGTCTACCTGGAATATCAGCCTCTTTCGTATGCGGATATATAGAGGAGGCAGGGGACATCTTCCGGCTATGCTGATAAATGATGTCTTCTCTGCAGCGATGGATAAAACCCTGATCTGCCGACCAGGTTTGCACCTTCCGAATCGACTCGTTAGCCTTGATCGTAACGCCCTCCACGTGCGGTGTCGAGATTACAAAAGCCAGATCAACCGAAAATGCAATCGGCACAACACCCACTGGGTACTGCAAACAAAGTACGCCGTCGAACACTTAAGTTCCAGAGAGCGGGACTGATAACAGATCCCTGCGGGACACCACATGGGACCCGGAAGACTGACTGACTGTCTGTGCCATCATACAATAGCCTAGTGTTCAGGATTTTAAAGCTGTTGTAAAATTTTTTTTGTTGTAACGCTAAATTCATGATAATTGTTTAGTTACAGTTTGCAAAAACAAAATCATGTGTAACGAAACATAAACCATGCAACATTTTCGCGCCTTTTTTTCTATTATTTTCTATTACTAAAAGAAATAATAAAATGTGAATTCTAGTAGTTTTATATCTTCACCCATAAGTGTTGTATTCACTAATAATATCTATTCATATGGTGTTGCTGTTTTATCAAAAGATTTTTTAAAAATGTAGTACAATTTATTTTAAAGTATGAACTTAAATATATTAACTTGGCCTCACAATTTGGAATTCTCCAAATTTACCACTGGTAAATTCTGACTTAAAATTAAAAGTTAAAAGTTCTGACTGGTCTTAGTCATTATTCATTTCTTTACATGTTTGCTAAAATTCTGATACATCTTTTTTTCGTCTTCAAATCTTATCGTATCTTAAATTTTTTTATCATCATTCAACTTGATAACAATGGTTATATTACAATATGACATCAAACCCATCTACTTTTCCATAATCTTTGCAAAACCAGATTTCAAAGGACTTTATTTATAATTTTTTCGACATATTTTACTGCTATAAATCATTAAAGTTCAATTTTTTTTTTAATACCTAAATATATTAATTCCTAAAATACTACTTCTTTTCTAAATAATTTCTCCTTCTTTATTTATAAGAAGGTGGAATAATAATAATTAAATATCTTTCATATTTCATCAATATCGCCTAACATTATTTCCAAAGTAACAAGATTTTTCTACAACTATGTTTATGTTTATTCTTAAGATTTCTGGGGATATATCGTATTTATAAATTCATAACTTTAATAACATATATATCAAAAACTGTTTTTAATTGTATAAAAATTCATGTAAATGTTAATATAGATCTAGCTTTAATTTCTAATATCTGAAATTTCAGCTTTATACAAATTTGATTATCATGAATATAAATCTCATCAATTTATCGTTATATATTCAAAATGTTAAACAGTATAAAACGCTATTTTACGTAATATTTATGTAAACGAATTATTTTATTATTCATTTTTGTCAATAATGAATTCAGTTTAACCTATCTAAATATCCAGTTTAAATTTTTTTTCTTGTAAATACATGTGATGAATATAATCAACCAGGATTATCTTTTTTATATTTACAAAATTTAAAAGTCGTATCTTTTTACAAGATTCTTTTTAAATATTGTTTATAATTCAAATGCAAATTAATAATTTTACATCATATTATTAATATTCCAGCAATTATACGTAAACACATTACTGTAGTGCAAAATAGGAGTAATTATTTGAGAGTGATAAGGAATAAAAAACAGAAATATAATTATATTGTCGTAAATAAGTTGTAGCATCAATAGAATATTATCATTACTTTGACTGAATTATTCTGTTCCTTTATTAAAAAAATGATACCCACAACTTACTGGATCTCATACCCTAAGCGTTGCTTAATTTTTCTTGATAACGTTTGTAAAATCAGACGGTGCTTAAATATGACTAGCTGAAAACGAATGTGAAGAACAATGAAAAATATCTACAACAGCCCGTACGTAAATTTTTTCAATATTTTCCAGCTTCTCTTCAAAACACTAAAAAACCTATTTTTATCTAAAGAAAGATTTTTCAGGAAACTGAAAAAATCAATGGAATTTGACAATTTACATGCTGTAATTATTTTTTATTTGATAATGTTGTATTATTTACTTTCTACTGGTTTTTTTACTATTAAAAAAAGTGCGCGTGCCATTACTTAACAAATTTATAAAAAAAAATTAAAACGTTCTCCTACGACTGTTTTTCATAATATTTAAAAATAGCAAAAAAAAACTGTTAAAATATTTTTAAAAGTTAACAGTAAACTTTTATATAGAAGAAAAAAATTATTTAACTTTAGTAATCTCAGAAAAAATCTTTGTAAAAGCTATCACTTAAAGAAAATTTTAAAAAACTGAGAAAACTTCATATTCTCTAAAATTTTACGTAGTCTTAGAATTTTTTTTAATTCATTGCCTGTTTTTTTTAGTCCGTCACGAATATTTTTAAACTCTCTTTATCTGTTTAGCCTCCGGAACTACCGTAAGGTATTACTTCAGAGGATGAATGAGGATGATATGTGTGAATTTGAATGAAGTGTAATCTTGTACAATCTCAGGTTGAATATTTTTGTACTAAAAAATATATAATTTTACACACTGGTCTTTTTTTAATTTTTTTTATAGATAGAACTGCGAAAACTGAAGTTTTATGTTGCTTTAATTCAATATTAAGATATGTCTTGGTACAATTTTCTACAAATAATAGTAAAATTTTAATTATTAAATTTTAAATTAAATTGTAAAATATTAACGGTTCGTTACATTTCTTTTCACATCTTTTGGATCTAAACTAAAAATAATTTTTTTATGATATAATTTGGTTTAATTTTTATTATCAGTATTAGTTTGTTTTTTTTTTATCAGTAAGTTCAGCGTACAGTTATTAATTGGAAA
This sequence comes from Zanna intricata, assembly GCA_010016005.3. Taxonomy (NCBI): domain Eukaryota; kingdom Metazoa; phylum Arthropoda; class Insecta; order Hemiptera; family Fulgoridae; genus Zanna; species Zanna intricata. Next base: position 14,484 of record JAAAKQ030059744.1, read on the forward strand.
ACAAATGAAGTTAAAAGAATAATATAAATCAACCTTTGACCGATAAAATTCAAATTAAGTTTTTCTTCAAATCCAGGAAGCAGATAATATATTTGAAGTTATTTTATAATATGAAAATCTTTTATAAAATATTTTTGAATTATAAAGTTCATGCCAATTTTAATTTTCAGTATGAAAACATTTCATTAACTTTAGCGTATATGTTACAGTCAAAGGCCGATTTACAGTCATTCCTAGGTTTGACTAGTCAAATCTGCGGATTGACTAAGCTTCGTAGTCAAAGCTGAAAACAGACTTTCTCTTTCACCCTTTGGCTAAAATTTTAAGCAATCCTAGGAGCGACCAAATCAACCAGTCAAAGTTAAAAACTCATCAGACAATCAGCTTTGTCATTAAATACTTAACTGGCAATGTGTTTTTTGTCTTAATTTCACATGTTTTATTGTTGAATCAATAATGTTTTTTTATTTCTTAGATCTCCTGGTATAAAATGAAAAGAATAAATGTAAAAAATTGTTAGTATCTCATTTATTCGACGAAAATTTTGTTTCTGTGTTAGTACAATCGACTGACATTTCTAAGTAATAACAAACTTGTTTGTAATCCCGACGTAACGGAGAAATAAAACAATATTTGGTTTGTAGCTTTTCTTTTGATCTAGTCAAAATATATATATTTTGTTTTTTGCTCTTCTATATACAGATGATCAGACATTATAAACAATAACAAAACAGAAACGTATTGTTTTATAAAACCTCTCTTATGCTAAAATGGAGGGGTTATGTTTAAACAAAAATAAGATGAACTGAAATTTCAGGTTACACGTATTAGGAATTTTACCTAATACGTGTAATCTAATTTTACCTAATATTTTTCCGTTAGATGGAAAATCAGCAGAAATTTATTGGAATTAGAAGACAATGAGATCAGCAGGAATAAGAATTATAAATCCTAAAATATTTTGTGTGTGCGAGCGCGCGCATTGTAAAATTCCGTTATGTTTCCGGTTACCAAAGTTATGTATTTTTTGCCGGCTCCCGTGGCGCGAGTGGCAGCGTGAGTAAATGTAAAAAATATGTTTTCATTGAAAAGGGGAGCTTACTGGTTAAGTATATCAATAAAAGAAAAAAGGTAACACTACTAAATATGCTCTGGAAAACAAAGTTAATATGAAAATATAACTCATCCAATTAATTATTTAATGATAAATATATATTTTCAATATCCTGGAGCAGACATTGATAATGACCATAATTTACTGATAATGAAATGTAGACTGGGGTTTAAAAACCTGAAGAAAATGTGTCAGACGTATCGTTGGAATTTAGAGAAGCTTGAGAAAGAGGAGGTAAAAAAGAATTTTGAGAAAGACATCGCAAGAGGTCTGAGTAAAA
>JAAAKQ030059755.1:0-15877 GCA_010016005.3 Zanna intricata
TTCTTTGGCTTGCTTGGAGAATCGGTATGACCCCATTGCATTGACTGCTGTTTTGTCTCGGCGTTCACATAGACTACTCAAGTCTCATCACCAGTAACGATCCTGTTCAAAAATCAAAAGGTTATATCGGGAAAGAAAGTCTATGGCAGAACTCATTCTTTTGAGTTTGTGCTCATCAGTAAGCCGTTTTGTGGTAGCACAGTACTTTGCCAACGAGCACAGTAATTTGTGGTAGCCTAGTTTCTCTATCACTATCTCGTGTAAAAAACTGCGAGAAATTTCAGGCAAATGATCGGAAAGTTCCGAGATAGTGAACCGGCGGTTCTCACGCACTTTTTCATTCACTCTGTTCAGCAAGTCATCAGTGACAAGAGATGGTCTACGGCTCCTGTCCTCATCGTGAACATTTGTTCTTCCATTTTTAAAAAATAGCACCCATTGACGGACTACACCTTCACTAATAATGTTTGGGTCATAAACTGCACTCAATTCACGGTGAATTTCAGCTTCTATTGATTTTTTTTCCAAAGAAATCTTATTACACTACGCACTTCACAATTAGCGGGATTTTCTGTTGCCGCACTCATGTTTTTAGGTTATAACTTGAGATCGCGCGATCGAACGATACTCGTTCAAATATCGTACGATACTACGTACTGAGCCGCTGCACACACTGATGTCAGAATGGCAGCGCTACCCCAACTACTTCTCCCGCTACGCGTAATTGGCGGTTATTTTGTGGACGACCCTCGTAAAAACACAAAGTAGATTAGACAATGATGAATACCTTTCAGAATAATCAGTAACAGATGAGGTTGAAAGGAACACTTGAACCTTTTGACGTTCTTCAATAAGGCATTGTAAGTCAATATTATTTTCATTGGAATTAAAGCTATGATCAACTGCCAAATTGAAAAGTCTTGAGAAAGCCAACTAGAACCATGCCATATAATGGAAAGTTATAGTACTTTCCATACTAAAGTATATAATATACTAAAGTATATAATACTTTTTAAAGTAAATATATAATAATTACTTTATATACTAAAGTATATAATACTTTCCATTATATGGAACTATTAATTAACTTTCCATAATGGAAAGTTAATTAATTTTTTTAGAAGACATTCTCGAGAGAGTACATCAACAGAGTTTTCATTAGATTTGACATATTGCCAAACAGAGTTTAAAGAATTCTGTTGTATTTTGGAAACCATATTTGCAACAAAAGCTTTCCATCTTGTAGGTTCAGCTTTTATCCAGTGTAAGGCAACAGTAGAGTCAGAATACAAATTGATTTTATGAATTTTTATTTGTAACGAAGAAACAACTCTTTTTAAGTAAGCGAGAAAGGTGTAGACAAGCACAAAGTTCTAGCCTTGGCAAAAAGATTGCTTTAAAGGTGCAATTCTTGATTTAGAGCAAAGTAAATTACATGAAATTTCACCATTATCATAAACATTTCTTATATATATATACACAAGCATATCCTTTGAGAAATGCATCAGCAAATCCATAAATTTCATATGAACTTATACTACTGTTATTGTTAAGCTTAATACATCTATTAACACTAATACTACTAACTAAACTTAATTGATTATTCAATTCAAACCATTGAACTAATAATTTATCAGGTAATGTTTGATCCCAGTTAATCTTAGTTTGCCCCATAATTGTTGCATAAAATATTTACATGAGAATACTACAGGACCAATTAGACCTAAGGAGTCATTGATATCTGCAATGATAGATAGAATCTTTCGTTTGGTTGAAATTTTGGTATCACAACTTTGATTCATTTCATGTTAATTTGTCTGTAGTATTGTTCGACAAAATGCCAAGAGTATTTACATTTCAATTTTTGTTAAATGAAATAGAAGCATTACTGTTAGATAAGAATATTGATCGATTGTTGTAAAACTATTTATGAAGTGGAAAATCATATTGTTCTAATAAATTACAAATTTATTTTCTTAATTGTTTGACATCATCTAACTTATCACACCTTGTTATAAGAACATCAACATAAAAATAATTTTTTATAGCATTACAAGCTAGAGGAAAATTGTTTTCATTTTCATTAGCAATTTGAATAAGACATCTAGTAGGTAAAAAGCTAGCACTTGTAGTGCCATAAGTTACAGTACTTAAAGCAAAATGATTAAATTCTTTGTCTGGCGAGTCACGCCAAAGGGTACGTTGTAATTTAGAATCTTGTGGTTTAACCAAAATTTGTCTGTAAATTCTTGTTATATCAGCGTTAAGGACATAATTATGAGTTCTAAATCTAAGTATTACATACTTAGATATTAAATACTTGCTTTAATAAGCAAAAAGATCTTACTGAACAGTAGGTTCAACTAATAATGTATCATTTAGTGATAAACCAAATTTACGTATTCATATCGAATTCTTCTTATCTTTGTCTATTGCCCAGTCTCTATATGGCTGGCTCTGATGGAAAAGTTTTAATATTTATCCATACGACATATTTTCTTGACAAAACTGTGATGCAAAAGGAATGGAATATACACTAAAATCTTATTGAATTCAATAGGAGATCTATTAGGATTCAATAGAATTTTAGGATCATATCATTTAAACTGTTCATTGATCAACTTCAAGATTACATTAATTTGTTTTGTTCTCGAACAATGTCTACTTTTATTTCTCAGTTATAATGACCCTTTGTTCATTACCCCAAAAATTCTTTTATAATACTTCCTAATAATTTCTTTATAGTAGTAAAACCAATCACTTTTTTTTGTTCTAGTCGGAAATAATTATATATTGATAATAAGATTGAGCGTTAATTTAATTTAAATTTAACTGTAATCTTCGGTAATTTAATTCTTAAGTGAAAACTGTTTATTCTGTAGTTTAGGGTGGTTTTTATTAATAAGGAAAACAGGGCAGTTTAAAGTAAAATTAATCTACGTATTACTGACATATTTTCTCTAAACCAATTATTATTTTGTAATTTGGCTTTACTATTAAAAAAAAAAATAAAAAATAAATAAAAGAAAGAGTGTATTATCTTTCCAATAAAAAAAAGGATGGTGCGTGATTCTGTTTCTTTGATGTATGTGCTCACATTGCTATTTTAGCTGCTACTAGCGCAGAGCGGACCACATGGTGCTTTGGGTGGCTGCCATAAGCGCACGAACGATTTATTCGTTCGAACGAGTTATACTTCTTGATACGAACAGTTAATCTAAAATTACATTTGTTTTTGGAGATAAAAAAGAAAAACATCGGGTTTAGAGCTGTGAAAAATCGCAACTCCAGATACAGCTAAAAATGTTCAAAGTCTTGAAGCTTTTCTTTGTAAAAGGTTTTATTGTTGTTGGTACCTTAAATTCATGAACGTTATTTATCTACTCTTGGCAAAACATTTTAGCAAAATCATGTGCAATGGAAACATAAACCATGTAACGTTTTTCCATTCTTTTTTTCTAATTACTTATAAAAATTGATAGGTCTATTTCACATGTAGTTGCTGTATACATACATACATACTTATATATATATATATATATATATATAAAACATTTTTCTCTCAATGAATGCGCATCATGATTTTATAATAGAAGATTTAGTAAGAAGGCATTGATTTTGTGAAAATAAAAATTTCTTAAATGTTTGTACAATGGAGATAAACTAGTTTCCGTATTTTTAGATCTGATTAAAATGTTTAACTACTTTACTAAACTTTGATATTTCACAGACAAGAGTTACTTGAATTACCCTCACCGAACTTAAATAGTCTGAGTCTCATCTAAGTGACAGGAAAAAGTGTTTTGAGGTTAAAACATAAGTATTGAAGGTAGAAATTTCAGCATTTGTATGACCGAGGTTTATTCGCTGTCATTCATTAGGTTAGTCATTGAAACCTGCATTGCATTTCACTAACTGTTTTGTTTTACAGAAACTGAGATTAAACTAATCATTAAAATAAAAAAAAAATAAAAAAATGAATAGATAAATGAGTGATTATCATTAGAGTATTACTCACAAAAAACAGCTATTTTACATTGCTATTAAAATAAAAGTTTCAAAGAGAAACGCTTTAGAATAGATTTTTTTTTAAATAAAAATTTAAATTTTAATTTTTATAGTGTACAGTCATCATATATAGATATAAAAATAACTTATTAAAAGAGCAATATTGTATTACTAATGATTTTAAAATTTTATCATTGTAGTTTTAATAACTAATTAATATATTTATAAAAACAACTGAATACATTATCAATAAAATACAATATTAATAAAAAAAAAAAACACAAAAATATATTAAAATGTACAAAACAATCTTATGTCAGGATAACGAACAAGACCGGTTAAAGCACTGGAAAAACAGCACATCAATCTTTACACAGAGACAAGTAAAAAAGTAGTAAATTCTATAATAGTATTTCTATGTGAAGAAAATCGACTTGAAGAAGCCGATAAATAATGTGGAAGCCTATTAAGAGTGATAGAAAAATTGTATTTATAGATCTATAATTTTTGCAAAAAAGCAATTCAAGAAATGGTATCACAGTTAGAGAAACATTAAAAATTTTCTTTTGTGTATCAGTGTAATCTGCGTTATTATCAGCTGAATTGGTATCAGACATGATATCAAAATAATGGTATCAATCCAGTCGTACAGGCATAAATCTAGGAGTACATTACGCCCACGTTCCAATATACTTAAAAAACTTGCATTATACTAACTTTAAATGACATTAGGGTAAATAAATAACAGAAACATAAAAATTGAACACTAAAACAAAAGAATGGTGATATGAAAATATCGATAGTTGTAATAGAACTGAGAAGACATAAGATTATACGAGTATAAACGTTTAATAATGACTAATTATACAGTGACGAATATATGAGTAATGATTATAACAGTGTTGCGTACAGATATAGCCGCGTTGTGAATCGGCACTGATACACGGGACGTGACGCAACAGAATCATGACGAACTCAATCACGTAAACGCAATGCTTGTTTATTTTTCACTCTGTAAGATAACTGTATACAGTACGCGTTTAAGTAGCTCACCGGGCTGGTCTAGTGGTTAACGCGACATAGCAAATCAGCTGTTTTCGAAGTTGAGAGTTCTAAGGTTAAAATCCTAGTAAAGATAGTTATTTTTATACGGATTTGAATACTGGATGGTGGATACCGGTGTTCTTTGGTGGTTGGGTTTCAATTAACCACACTTCTCAGGAGTGGTCGACCTGATTACACTTCATTCATATTCATACAAATCATCTTCATTCATATTCTGAAGTAATACCTTACGGTAGTTCCGGAGGCTAAACAGAAAAAAAGTACGCGTGTAAGTAAAAGGGTCATTTACTATTTGTATATAGACTACCAGGGAAATCAGCCTTCAACATTGCTTTAGAAATCAAGCCTAAGATTGCTTGGAGACTTATTACAAAATGATTTTATTTGAAACAAATTTGTTAAAATTCCATGAATAAACTGAAATAAGACAAAAATTTACTTTAGAAATTTATAAATACCCTGGAATGCGTAACTGTGTATCCCTTAAAATCTAAACGATTTTTAAAAATTCGGTTTTAGTTTTTCTACCATATGAACATTTTTAATTTTTTGCACAATTTTATTTAAACTAGAGATATTTCTACGATTTTTTTAAACTTTGCTGTTGTTGATCTTGCTTGAGATAAACCTTATCTTATTCTACTTTAAAGAGTGGAAAAGAAGGGTGGCCATTTTAGCCGGTGAGCTTAATTGGTGTATGTTGTAAGTTAACGTTTTATTTCGGCTTCTACTGTTCATTACTAAGTTTTATTTTTTCGTTGTTTGTTTTTAATTTATTTCAATTAATTTTTTTATTTTCTTATTATTTATTTATTTTTTTAAAATTTAATTATAGCTGTTTTTAATATTTATCGATGTGTGTGTTAAATTTTATAAAATTTCTTACTTTAAGTTTTACGAGTAAATTTTTCAAACAATAATCGAGTATTTCTCTTTTATATATTTAGAGTATTACTTATTAAGGTATATATTGTAAGGATTATAGACAGCAGTTACTATTTTCCATTCAGAAGATATTCTACTAAAGTCAATAATCAAGCAATACTCTGTAAATTGTTTTGAATTAGAGGAATAACGCATACGTCTTAAAATTGTAAAAAAAACAGAAACAGATGGAAGTAGAATTCAGTTAATGATATGAGCCGGTCTCCGTGGCGCGAGTGGTAGCGTCTTGTCCTTTCATCCGGAGGTCCCGGGTTCGAATCCCAATCAGGCATGGCATTTGCTCACGCGCTACAAATAATTTATCTCCATCCTCTGAAGAAATACCTAACGGTGGTCCGGGAGGTTAAAAAAATAATTGAAAAAAGTTAATGATATGAACCATTTTAATTAATAAAAATTATATTTTCCCATTGCAAGTGGATTTCGTAAGTAATTAGTAGATTTAGTAGTGGTCTTATTTTGTAGTACATTTAATAGGTATCTGAATAATGAAATAATACATTAAGTAACTTTTTTTTTGCATTTGAGAAAGAGATTTTCATAAAAGCCATCTACTGCTTTTAATTAAATAAAAATTTTTATTCTTTGATGTTAGATCTATGATAATAGGTTTATTTTTATCAAAGCAAGTTTTATTACATTGCACTACCATTATAGTTATTCTAATTACAAAGCAAAACTATTTTTTTTTGTGTAATATTCTAGATTTAAAAAAAGTATTTAAATGCATACTCAGTATTTTAAGTAAGTATTCACCTTAATGTTAAATATTTTACTAATTTTTGCTATGAGTTTCGAGAATTAATAGAAGGGGGTTAAAATTTTAATTTTATCAATGCAGTTTTCAATTCCTGCAGCATTATCCCTTGTATTCTTTTCCCTTGATACGATGATAAGCGTTTATGTTTGTTTTCTGGCCTACTGGGAATCGGAGGTCTATTGATATCCATTTTAAACCTGCTTCTATTTTAAAGCGTACATCAGTTTGTTTACTTGATTTTTTCCATAAAAAATGCAGACTGATAAAAAACTTTATTTCCGATTTAAAAGCTTCTATGCTTGACTCTTAATCTATTAGTACTCTATGAACTTTTATGTTTTTACGTTTTAATTAATTTTTCTTCATTATTTTTTTTACAAGTAGTAATTCGCTTATTTAAATAAGATTCTATTCTTAATTTTGTAAACACTAAGTAATGTTGTTTAATATTGCCAACTCGACATTATGCCGAGTTGAATTTGAAAAAATAAAATATTTTTTCTTTACGAGTATTTCGTGATGTTGGTTTATAATCTTTTTTTACTATTATTTTCTACATTATAATTAATAAGAATAGTTTTCTTATCATAACTAATCCAGTTGAACGTAAATACAATAAAGTAATTTAGACTTCGTTTCTAAAACAAAAATTGGTATTAATATAGGACACATGGTTTTATCCCCGAAAGACATTTTTATGAATAATTTATTTTCCTCAACAAATATTGTTTTAAAACAATAATGTTTAAAAGATAATTTTATGTTCAAGCCTGATTTTTTTTTACAGATACCTGATTAGTGAATAGATACTTTATTTAAAAAAACATACTTTTCTTTTACTCTCATTTGTTTTACTCAGTTTATAATTTTAATATTACTGAACGAAATTTCATAATAAAAAGATTTGTCTTTAATAATAAGAGGTAAAAATGATTGTTATTGCAATTTTTGAATTTGATATTTTATGCTATCTTCCTTAAGGTATAGAAAATCTATTTTATGTTACCCATTTAAAAAGTGTAACTGAAAAATCTAAAGAATATAGAAGCCATTCTTCGTACATTATGTCGTAAGGCATAAATAAACTCCTGTGTCAGAGTCTGTTGTTTCATAATTTCTTAAAATATACGATTATAACAGTTTATACAACAGTTGTGTATGATTGACAACAGTAGATCAGTACTACCGTATTTTGTATTTGATTATAATCGCACATGCCATTGAACGCATCAAAGATGGTGATTTTAATTTATTTTTTTTCAAATTTAAAAATAAAATGCCCCAGCTCGGTAAACTACTGCAAGAGCTTTCAAATAATTATGGTTAATTACTACACTATTATCGTGGAGAGCTAGCATATCGGTTTCCATTCGCAAGGTTGTAAGTCCGAAATCTGGTCAGGGTTTAGTATTTTATCCACGCTACAAAATTCATCTCACATTATTATTGATAACTACAACCATATTTACAATAACATTTACTAATTTTTTACCCTTTATTTATTTATTTTAAAGATTGGCAATTTGAATTTCTTTTCCACTTTCTAAAAAGTTTTGATTGTGGAAAATAATTTCCTTCTTCATAAGTAGGAATTATAAGGCACGGCTAATATTTTTATTCCGTCGTATTATTTTGAGATTTTATTTATGTTTTGATTGATATTCATTATAATTTCAAAAAAGTACACGAACTGCAGTGAGTTATTTTATTAAAACCTCTGAAACTGTTTGCAGCGAATATTCATTATTCACTGAATATTTAGTGATGTAAGTAAGCTTCATTATCGACCCACATTTGCTGTGCCTTTGTATGCCTATGGATATTTAACAAAGTTAAAGTAACTTTTAAACTTAGAAGTGTGTACATTATTACATAATTTCAATCTGTTTTCAATGGAAAATCTTTTAATCAAGAGTTAGGGTGGCTGTTTACATTTGACTAAACAATTTTTGTTTGTTTCTCTTAACATATTTCTTGAAAAGTAAAGTAATATAATTAAAATAAGCGATAAAATTTATTTATTTATTCTTTGTACGAAGAATAATTTGCAACATAACGTCATTGAAAATCATATTGTAAACACGTTTGTTAAATAAGTTAATGCACATAATGTAGACTTATATAAATAAAAAGTACTCTTAAATGTTTTATTAAATGTGTATCGTGGTTATATATCCCCCACAATTAAGTTACGTTTTATCTCTAATTAAGGTCGTAAATATAACTTATGTTTATGATAACGCAACTGTTGAAAGTAAACATACGCATGTGATATTTTAAGGCAATATTTTTCTTTGTGTTAACTGTACCGATAATATTTTGTTTCGGAATTTATTAAAATAATGTTTATGAAATCTGGTATGATACATGCCATTGTTACGTATTAAAAGCCAATTTCATGGAGTTGGTTGTAGCGACGTTTATCGGCACTGTATCTTAATTTGTGAGTCGCGTGTTGAAACCGTGTTAGTTGATACTACCTGCTTGTACGTTCCCTTAGTTTATGAAAATACAGTTGCAGGCGAACAGGGAAATTTGTTGAAAGTGTTCCATCTAATTCAAACTTCTGATAATTTTACTTCTCATTCAGGTAATAAAATCGTACAGAATAGTTTTGAACAGGTAAATGCATTCGTTTTTCGTGTTATTGATTCGTACTTAGTCCAGTTTTAAAAAAGAATCTGTACTATTAAAATTTACATATAAAATTAAACCATGTTTTACACCATAGGTTTTTTTGGTTTTATTCTAAAAGACGGTATGACTTTTTTTACTGAACAAACGTTGACCTTGAATGCTATTATAGATTAGATCGTACAAGACGTAAAAATCTCCATCCAAAATCTTACAGTAGAAGGATGATGATGTCTGCAGGTAAAAATGGAAGACGTTTCATAGATAAATAAGTACTCGGCACTTGGCATATTAGTAACCTGTGAACCTAGTAGATTTTTAAAGAAAAACAGAATAGTTCCCTATATTATTGTGCAGTTGAAGTGTCATTCATATTTCTTTTCTCTCACAAAAAGAAAATTCTTCAATCTTACCAGATTGAAGAAATGAAACAGACTGGAAATAAGAAACTGTTTAAAAGTTATTGCTCATTTAACGATGGATTGTTTATCTGCTATACTAAATTATCCGATGGAAAAAAAACTCGTATTCAGAAAGTAAATGATTTTTTTTCTGTTATCCGGTTTCAAAGTATCTCCTCCAAAAATTAACAAAATTTCATAAGAAAAAGTTGATATGAATGCAAAAAAAATGTTAGGATAAATATTAAATTCAGATAACATTAACTGCAGTTGAAAACTGCCGATTTTATAATTACGACGTAGTCTTTGTTGTGTGGTTGATTCTCTTTTGTAAGTTTAGTTATTCAGAAAGTTTATCATTCACGTCAGAAAGATATTTACCTATTACATTATTTCGTATTATAGTTATTAACTATAGACTATTTTCGGAAAGTACAGTTAGAAAATTTTGAATTAATATACCACATATACCAATATATCACAAAGAAGTCAGTAATTTCAAATAAGCTAGATGCATTATTAACAAATTTCAGCACACATTTTTAAGATACTGTCAAGAATGACAACAATCTGGAATAAAAATTATGATAAAAGGTTAAAACCTCTTCTTCTTCCTATAGTTACTCTTGTTCAATTGTTATAATTATTATTATAACTATATATTTTATAATATTATATAGATATATTTTATTATATTATATAAATATATTTTCAGTAATGAATTATACATCTATTATAGAAGATATATCAACTGGCTAGCCAGTTGTAGTGGTATTCCGTGTACCAACAACGTGGTACGCAGATGTTACATGTTAGAGTGCGTACATATGCCTGAGCCCTACCGGACCTCCTAACACACCGGACTCTCTCCCGGGGCAGGACCCGCAATTAAGCATTACTCAGCCCCGGAAGGTGTTTTGATCTCGAGGGATCCAGACTTCCAGTACATCATCACCGTCACCTTTTATTTTTCGATGAGTTGCAAGGAATACCAGTTACGTAGCCCCATGGGGTCTTCATGGGATTTGTCGGACTCTGAACCTGAGGCAATAAACATCCTGAGCAAGCCCGCTCAGTAAGCTAAGCAAATTCCGCAAAGATTTTAATTAAGTGCGCATAATGCTTGTCCTCTAACGACTAAATCTCCCTCACCACTATCCGCTACCCCGAGACCGGACCCGCAAGTAAGCATTACTCAGCCTCGGGGAGGTGAGTTCGGAAGATCCGGAGCCCCCGTGCCTCATCATCGCTACCCATCCAAGTAAGCTCGGACAATGACCACTCATCAGAGAGCTATCCGTCACCCCGTCTTCCTCCGGTCTGGTTCTTCATCACAGCATGGTGGATCTGTGCCCAATGCTCTGGTCTTCGCAGTGACCGCGCCTCCTGTCTTCGTCTTCTTTCTCTTTAATAATTTTCGCGACTGTAGATTCTACGCGGATCCAGTTAGTTGGTAATTCCAACATAAATTTGACTATGTTGTCCGGAGTAAGGTGTACCATGTCTGCTGCTATTCTTAGGTTTTGCTATCTCCGACACACGAATAATGTATGTTCAGCCGTATCAATCCTAGAGCAGTATAAACAAGTTGGTGATAACCTCTTGCCAAAGCGATGCAAATAAGCGTTAAAGGAACCGTTTCCAGTCAACACCTGTGTTAAGTGGTAGCCACCATCACCGTGAGCTCTGACTGACCATTTCGTTAAGTCAGAAACAAGTCGATTCGTTCACGCAGCTCTGGGATCAGTTCCCCATATATCATTCCATTCTCTCATAATGCGGCTTTTTGCATCGGTCTTATCTTTCTTTATCTGTTTAGCCTCCGGAACTACCGTAAGGTATTACTTACCTTACGGTAAGCAGAGTACTGAGTGGTAAGCAGCGGATGAATGAGGATGATGTGTATGAATGTGAATGAAGTTTAGTCTTGTACAATCTCAGGTTGACCAATCCTGAGAAGTGTGGTTTATTGAAACCCAACCACCAAAGAACACCGGTATCCACGATTTAGTATTCAAATCCGTATAAAACTTTTTATCTTTACTAGGACTTGAACCTTAGAACTCCCGACTTTGAAATCAGCTGATTTGCGATGTCGCGTTAACCACTAGACCAACCCGGTGAATTGCTGCTCCTTGTTATCTTAACGTATGCTCCTTAATAAGTAAGTTCATAGGTGGAACTCTAGAGAGTGTCCCACCTATGAAGTAGACACACACTGAAGCGGAGTGTACACACAGTTTCATAGTTGACCGTCTTGTATGCGGAGACAACTTTCAATAGAGCCTTTTTGTGAGTACTGATGAGGCGGGTTAAATTCCTTCTTATATTTGCTGTCTGTCCCCAGACGGGAGCAGCGTACACCATTACAGAAACGACTGATGTCATGATCATCCTTCTTTTCGATGATCGGGGAGCGCTCTGAGAAAACATTGGTTGGCTCAAAACGTTGGTCATACTTTAAGCCTTTTCGCATATGTGTAATACGTGTTGACAAAATCTGCAACTCCTATCGATTATTACACCCAAATATTTAACATAGTCGACCTTTGGGATAAGTGGGTTCTCCATGTATAAATTGATTGGGGATATACTTCACCTGCCAGTTACCAAAACCATTTGCGACTTTCAGGAGCGATTTCCAATCCGTGCTCTTGCATCCAATCATTGATTAATGTGAGTGCCGCGTTTCCTCTCTGAGTCACCTCTTCTTCATTTTTAGCGCCAATCATCAACACCAAGTCATCGCGTATGCGATCAAATTTACGTCCAGAGGAATTCTGAGTGGGAAGACTCCATTGAACATAGCAATCCAAATCAGAGGGCCCAACACAGATTCTTGTGGGACACCGTCAAACAGTTGCCAGTTAATATGCCCTTCAATAGTTTCTACTGAAGACCATCTATGCTTAAAATATTGGGAAATCTGCCTGAAAAATTAGGTGTTAACGACCTTGTTCTTAAGGGCCCAGAACGCAAGTCCTATGGGAGAGATCCGAAGGCATTCCGGACGTCAAGCAAGACAAGTGCCGAAATGCCTCTGGTCCTCCAAGTGCCGCTTCTAACTTCGGCAGCCCAATTTATCACGAAGTTTATGGCTATGACTGTGGATTTGCCCTTCAAAAAACAGAATTAATGTTCGTGAAGTCCGTTGTTGCTCCTCAAATCCTCCGGGAGATGGACAGCAATGGCTCTCTCCATGGCCTTGGCAGTATTGTTAAGCAGGCAGAGTGCCTGACTTCCCCTGTTAGGTCCTGCTGTAGCGTGTTTAGGAATAAAAATTATATAGGATTCCTTCCAGCAATCAGGAAAACTTCCTGACGCCAATTGGTCGTTGAAGAGATTAAGGACTTCGCCGGAAATCTTTCGAACCAAACCCTTCAACACAGCAGCAGGAATACCATCAGGGCCAGACTGCTAGTGATTCTTTGACAGTTAACAGCATATGTAATGGTCCTGTAGTGTGAAATTCCGCCTCTCAAAAACATCTAGAGCTCAACAACCGTTTCTTCACGGGGGAACAGTCGTTTTAATGCCGTCGTAGCTTCGTTTTCAGTGAGAAAAGGTAACCTACGATCAAAACGTTTTGTAACTATTTTATAAGCATTACCCCAAGGGTCATCATCCAGCTCCTTACATAGTTCAACCCATTTGCATTTTTTATCATTTTTAATCTCGTAGTTTAGCTGTTTCCTACATGTCTTATATTCAGCTTAGCTTCATCGACAAGGTTAGAACCTGATCTGGATAGCCTCTGTGCTAATCTCCTTTTATCACGTGTTACTTTACAGACAGCCGCGATTCTAGGTGTCCACCAATAGGCGGGTTTTTTCCGAGATAAAGGTCCATGGAACTAGTCCATCTCATTCCTGATGGTACTAATGAATTACTCGGGTGTAATGATCCCTGTTCTAAGTTTGTCAGCGACCCTGTCGACACTTGTGTAGATTTGATGTTGTTTCAATCGAGGTGGCAAGTTACCTTACAAGGTGTCACGCGTTCTGATAATAGGATCATTAACCTCCAATAAAACTGCCATGTGGTCGCTATCCACATATTCCCAGATTGACCAGGAAAAACAGTCAGCTCGCTAATGGTCGTCAACAATAGCTAAATCAGATGTGTGGTCCCTAGCCACGTAGGTCTCAGTGTGTTTGTTTAAGCAAATCAATCCATGGGACGATATAAAGTCTGTAAGTATGTCGCCTCTTCTAGTGTTGAAATCATTGCCTGTAGCAATGATTTTGCATTAAAATCGCCCAGTATAATGAATCTCTTAAGTACTCCAGTGACCAGACGCTGCAGATTATCAATGTACGCTGAGAATGATTCAATACTGCAGTTTGGCGAAAAGTAAACACCGATGATGATGACATTATTTAATTCAATAGCTATTATGCCATCCTCACGACTTTGGAAGGTTCATCCGAATTTACCTGAGTAATACCTGATGGAAACATACCGTTTGTATCATCACCGTCACTTATCCACGAAAGCGCTCACGTGCGACGGCTCTGCAGAAACCGTCTTTCACTCTCTCGCTCACACATTCTCATCTCAATTTTGGCCGGTATTTATCTTTTCAGCCTCTTGATTCACACCATATAATAAATTTCACTAGAGCCTCACCAGCTAATAGCCTCTTCTCCACTCTTCATATTCTTAGCATAGCAGATTATCATCTCCAGATGTTGTTGTTAGGTCCTGTTGTTCGGTTCTGTAGAGATAAAGACCCCATCTGAATTTCCCAACTATTCATTGGAACTGGCAACCGCAGCATGCCGACCCTCGTAGCTGGGGTGTTCAAATCCTAAATCAGAATCCCCTCCTCCGTTTCTCTACATTCTTGGCTTGTAAGACAAACTCCACGTAATCAGTGAACGCCTTCCACTGTGTTGTAGTAGATGTTATATGCTGTAGAATTTACAGCATATACAATGTAGAAGCATCTCAGGAGCCAAGTTAACGATCTCGGTGCGAGCCCGCTGTCCCTCCTATTCTGGGCACTGGAACAGAGTATGTTCTACAGATTCCTAATCTGAACAAAACATGAAGACCGTAGAATCGCGCCTTTCTATTCGATGGAGATAAACCGCGAAGTTGCCATATCCGTGAGACATGGGGTGACAACAGTCACCCCAGCATCCCGTTCAGTCCTTTCCCTCACAAGAAGATCAGTTGTGGGAACACCCGCTAACAAAGTAGATAAAACAAACAAGTAAGGGGATCGTTGGATAAGCTGATGTTATTGTTAATAGTGAACGGCGGTGAAGGTGTAACCGGGATAGGTTCCTATTGATGGAAAGAGACCCCATATCGGAGCAGAGTATAAAGCTATCGATGTGAAGGTAGACATAATGATCTGCCTCTTCGATGCACGTGACCCTGAATGTGATGAAAGAAGACGCTTCAGAGCTGCAAGTCTCCTCTCCACCCGCTCACAAACTACGGTAATATGATCGCTGAATCTGCACGATCGGGCGATCGTAACAACTATTTCCCCCTAGACCCCTTTTCTTCTGGTTTTTAAACCCCAATCTATATTTTATTATCACTAAACTATGGTCGCTATCAATGTCTCTTCCAGGATATGCTTTGCAATTGAGGAGTTGATTTCTAAATCTTTGTTTAACCATGTCTGATTCCTTGCAGTATCACCCGATTTATTCTTCTATTTCTCGTATGTGTATATTCTTCTATTATGATTTTTAAACTGGGTGTTGGCAGTTACTAAATTATACTTCGTGCAAAACTCAATAAGTCGGTCGCCTCTTTCATTCCTTTTGTCCGCCCGTATTCACCCACAATATTTCCTTCCTTGCTTTTTCCGATGGTTGCATTCCAATCTCCAACTAATATTAAATTTTCATCTCCTTTTACGTATTTAATTACTTCATCAATTTCTTCGTATACCCACTCCACCTCATCATCATCATGGGCACTTGTAGACGTTAACAATCGTTGACGGCTTAAGTTTTGATATTATCCCAGTCTACGTTATCAAATGCCTTTTCTAAATCTATAAATGCCATGTATGTCGGTTTGTTTTTCTTTAATCTTCCTT
>JAAAKQ030059766.1:5359-15877 GCA_010016005.3 Zanna intricata
ATATACCCATACGGAATAATGCGTATTAAATTACATACACATTTTTAAAAGTACATAAAATATTATTTCACTAATAAATTCGGACTTTCATTTTTATTTTTATATTGTTATCATTGAATTATTATTTATTGTAAAACTCTTTTTACAATCACGGGTTTATAATTATTAATAAATCAATACATTTAAATTAAAAAAAAGTTAAAATATAATAATAAAGGAGAAAAATAAAACTCGAACCGATCTGCCTTCCCTTGTAAGATCCAAATATTTCACTAATTGAAATTTGATTTGGCAATAACTCTGAAACCAATGAAAATAAGTACGTCTGAGATATATCGTTGAAAAGTTCTAAATGAGGGCTTCTTACTGCAGTTTAAAAAAGTCCAAAATCCAAAAAAAATTTGGTTTCTGGGATTTTTTGGACATTTTTTGTTCAGCCGATTGCAATCAAAAGGGGAGGTGCACCACTAGATGTTAAAACCAAAACTAGATGATGAAATCCAAAATTTTAACATCCTACGGCTATTCGTTTTTGAATTATGCGAGAGACGTTCGTATATATATACAGATGTCACGCCGAAATAAGTCAAAATGGATTCAGAAATGGTCAAAACGGATATTTCCGCTGAAATCTGAAAATGGAAATTTTCCTTGTACTTGGAAGTAATAAATTAAACGGAACAAAATTTGGTTTTAAATAGCTCACAATTAGATTTAATCGTAAAACGCGGAATTACAAAGAATTTTAATGAATAGTAATTACATAAAATTCATAAAAGATTTATCTGATAAACCATACCTAGGAATTGATTTAAAAACTGTTTTTTATGCATGTATACAGGTAAGTAAATTTATTATCATAATTAAAAAAAAAAAACCTAATCATCAAGCAAAAATGAACAAAATTTACAAATAAAAATGTTTAATTGTAAATATAAAACGAAAGATCAAAAACAATTTTTATACAGTTAGTTGAACACTGTTGCCAGCACCCAAAAATTAAAAATCATTATTTCATGATTACTTCTATTACATTAAATTAGTTTTTCTGTTTAGCCTCCGTAACTACTTCAGAGGATGAATGAAGATGATATATGCATTAATATGAATGAAGTGTAGTCTTGCACAATATCAGATCAACCACTTCTGAGAAGTATGGTTAATTGAAACCCAACCACCAAAGAATACCGGTATCTACGATCTAGTATTCAAATCCTAGTAAAAGTAACTACTTTTATCAGGATTTCAACCTCAGAACTCTCTACTTTGAAATCAGCTGATTTGCGATGTCGCGCTAACCACTAGATCAGCCACATTAAATGACCACCCATTAGACCAATAGACCACCCACTAGGTGGGCACATTAAACTATACTATTACGGTGAATTAAACATGTTCACAAATTTAAAAAAAATAATTTTTATTTAAAATATTCCACGCATGAATTCTAAACTGGAAATGGTAGCAGAAGATCTGTCATGAAATAGCCGTACGGTAGTTCCCAAAAATAATAAACATTCTATGAAAGTTAGGAATGTAGCAGTTTCTGCCCAGAGTCTAATATATTAGCGTATTTTCGTGTTACGTAAACATACCGTGAAATATTTATCAGAGATGTTGAGACTTATAAGTAACATCTTCAATTCCTTCACTTTTCTTTTTAACCTCCAGAATTACAGTTAAGTATATCTTCAGAGGGATGAGATGAATGAATTGTAGCGTTGTGAAAAATGCCATGCCTGACCGGGTTCGAACCCGGGACCTCCGGATGAAAGGCCGAGACGCTACCACTCGGCCACTGAGGCCGGCTCAATTCCTTTAGTACAGAGATTGAATGTGTATTGAACATCATTAATTTCAGAAAGAGAAACTCTGACTAGTATTTCTCAACATTTTTTACACGGGATAGAGCCAAAAAAAAAAATATTGAAAATATAAACTGACGCAACAAATTTTAATATACCATATTTACTTTCCCGCTTAGATAGCGCTGTAACTCTAAAAGGAAAAGTATTGTAATCGATCCAATTTGGACAGTTTTCATCGGATCTTGAAGTTTTGATACCTAAGGAATCTAATACCGCATAGAAATTTTCCGGATATTAATGTTGTTCTGTACGTGAATGTGTTCGGAGTTGGTCTCGAAATCTAGTCTTATACCTCCAGAACTATAGGACCGATTTTGACCATACATGGTGAGATTACTTCTATATATGGACCATTGATGCCATTAAATTTTCAACTGGTAAAGGGGTGAGGTTGTATAACAAGATCACTCTTAGTATCTCGAGAGTTCGTCCCTATTAAAATCATATTTTTCTTAGACGAGTTTTTTTTAATAATTAAAAAATAATATTTGCAAAAAATTTATTTTGCAAATATCATAGGTGAGCGGTAAAATTAAATAAACAAATATATAATATTCATATAGATGTATTATATAATATTTAAAGTGTAAAAAAAAGTAACTCGATCTGGCTGGGCCTTGAAGTAAAATAAAAAATATTTTAAATTGTGTGTGTAAGCCGTGCATCAGAAACAACCCGTAGTTGTACGAATTTCCCGAAATGCGGCTTTAACCGCGTGAGGGGACAGTTCTACCACTGCGTTATAAGGTTATTTTATTATGAGAATATGCACAATTTTCGTAGTTCCCACTGAGGATTGGAAATCAATAAGACACTGGTAAATAGTTATAAGATAAAGTATAGAAAGAGACAAATGGTTTTTTCGGTTAACTTCAGAAGCACAGTATAAAAATGGCGTGAGTTCTTATTTTTATTCAACAGCTTCAATATGTGAATAAAATCAATTAAATTTAAAAAACAATCAACATTTTATGGGATGTTTTCTTTCTATTCTTGGAGTAATAAGAAATTCTTAAGTTAATATAACTGCATACCGATACAATCTCTTATAAATTTATAATTATAATTTACGTTACTGTTATCGTTTTTATATCTGAAGCATCTTTTTTTTATTTTAAATTACAATTTCACATAATAAAAATAATAAAATTAAAAAAAAAAGAAGGAAATAAGTAACCTTTTTCCAAAAAACTTAGGCTTATCTAAACAATGGATAATGCAAATTTTTAACTTTTTATTCAGTACACTCTCGGTCTAAACATAACAAATTACATTATTTAAATAGATTAAGGTACATTTTCATTTAAATAGACGAAAAATTTAAAGAAAATTGTGTGATTAAATATAATGAATTCTGCATTTTAGAATAAAATCGATCAATAAACATTAATATAAATTAAACGCGTTTATTTATTTTATAAAATTATCAAAGTTTAATTTTTTTTTAAATCTGTTTAAAATTTCAGAATCAGCAAAGGTTAAATTACGAGTAGACTCGTTGACTGGGTCGCACTACACCGGAGCGGAGTACTACGTATCCATCGGCACAGAGTACCGTGATCCCATAGCCGGGGTGAAACCCTAGAACACGGCACAACTGGCTCACCGGAAGTACCTCTACTCCCCTCTTCGTTGTACCTTCACTACAACTTCACCTCCCCTCGGATCCCTCTCTTACATCGACCGGAAACCAGCGCACACTCTACTCCAATAAAACATCCCTTATCATCCTAATAACACCTTTCACCTGAGAGAAGTGCGTATTGAATAGACTAAAAGAGAGCTGTTACAAATATGTGTATTGTAATTCGGTCACCGCCTTACGCCAGTCCGGTTCTTTATATTGTGCGTTACATACGCTATTCTCGCGAATAGAAAGAATACTCGAAGCTGTTCGTTTGCCGACATGTCTTGACGAGTATTGGTAGACAAGTAAGAAGGCGAGCAAAGACATCTGTCGTCGACAACTATACGGCAATGTAGTCGTAGTAGACGCCATCGAACAGCTGTGGGGGTTCAAGAAGCATTACAACAGCCATACAGGACAAAAAGAAGGAGAATCAAAGACCGGTCGTCTCCCTTCAATAAATACAACGACAACAAATTTATTATTTAGAAAAATATAACTTCAGCAATTAATGAAAATTCAATTCAAATCGCAAAGAGTTTGAATACAATTAATAATATTCTTAACAAAAGTTATCACAAGTTGTAACTGTAAAAAAATTAACGTATAGTTTTGAATAGAATCAGACCGACCATTCCTGACACGTGTGATTAATTGAATCCCAACTACCAAAGAACACTGTTATCTACGATCTAGTATTCACATCAATATAAAAGTAACTGACTTTATTAGGATTTGAACTTTAGAACTCTCAACTTCGAAATCAACTGATTTGCAATGAAGTGTTTATCCACTAGACTAACCCGGTGGGTTAATAACTAACAACATTCTGCAAATCTGAACATCTGAAGTCTAAATATTTTGTAATAATTTTAATTTTTTAAAGCTTAAAAAATGAAAGGAAATATAAATTCAGCCAACATAAATAATACAATTTTGAAAATAAAATATAAATAAACGAGATTAGGAATAAACAAATACACTAAAATTCCTTCTAAAAACAAAAACTAAGAAAACTCCGGTGTCAGAATAATCTGTAGAGAGTGGTTTGCTAGCTTTTTGTCAGGTAAGATCCTGTAAGTTAGAATTGGAAGTTCTTTGAGAAACGAATCCCGCATTATCTATGGTGTCCCTCAGGGCTCTGTGCTTTCAGCAGAGCTCTTTTTAATATACATTAACGATCTATGTGGAGGTGTTCTTAACATTGTTATCACAGCATCTGTGGATAACACAACTTTAAGTTATAGGGAAATGAGTTTTGTAAGATGATCCGTGACGATAGCCGGCAAGGTGAGTCCATCAAAAATGGACAAAAACAACAAAATTACTGCTGGCGAGTACACAACCTACAATCGCGTGGTGATTTCATACCATCAAAAGCAAATAAAGAGATATTTTGCTTAAAATACAGACAAAGCAAATAAATGCTTAAAATAAAATGATTTCATCGTGTATAAAACTATATTCCGGATGAAATAAAGAACTTTACTTACAAAAAAATTTAAATGTAATATTAAACATGGCTTTAAGGAAAAGGTAATGTCGACCGTTTATTTCTTTAAAATGACATAATGTGTCTTTTCTATACACTATACAGACATATATTATTATTATTTTTTTGTCTATAAACATTTGAACAAATAAAATAAATTAAATTTTGGTTGGTATTTTAAAGTGTTGAAATATTCGAAACCTTTACTATTGTTATGTAATTCTGACAATATCAAGGTTTATTGATATAGGACAGATGTTAATTCTTATTGTAAATACGAGTAATAAGTATGAGTACTATTTCATTTACTTTTATTATAGGCAGTACAGTGCCTTTATGTTATATTTTTCTAATTTTTTTTTTTTTATTAATTTAAAGCAATTAAAATATGTGATGATAAGTCCCATACAGGTTTTTTCATAAGAGTACCTAATTTCTCTCCATTATTAAAAGAAACGGTAACAACAAATTGTGTCTGAACTAGATATATTAGCAACTTTAATTACTACTTTTTAAGTACAAATAACAATTAAGATGACATAGGAATTTTTTTTTGTATGAAAATATAATGCAGCTATGTAATTATGTAAAAAAGAGAAAAGGAGAAATAATGAATAAATAAACAAATAAGTAACATATAACTAGATTACAGCAATTAGTATGTTACATGAAATCTAGGTAGGTATGACCACGGAGGACGTCATGGCAACCATGTTACGCAATCCAGATGGTTGAGAAAAGATAAGGCGATATGTAACCATGGTAGTAAGGACGGAGAAACATGGATGGCTGAAATGTAGAGGATAGTCATGTGGGGGGACAGCTCTCTGTGGAGCTGAATCTTGTTTCCTGCTTATGGAGATAGGATGCAATGATGAAGCACGAAGACTCCTTCCCTCTATGACGAGAATAAGGGCTACAAAAAATAACACGGAGGAGCCAGGGGGAGAGACAGCCTTCTACTGAGCCCTTGTGCACCATTGCCGGGGGTAGGCAACGGTGATGAGGTACGGGGACTCATGATCCCGAGGCATGAACAATTACATACGAGAACATTTACACATCCATACCACATCAGTATGAATGTTTTGGTGTGGATGATTTTGTTTGGGTGATGAGTAGGTGAGTCTTTTTTGCTTCTTTTTGTTGCAAATACAGTGAAAATGGAGAGTCGCAGGCAGTCTATTCCACGCATTGCGGAAGCAGTTATTTTTTTTCCGAAGATGTCGGATTCATTCCCCACGAGACTGCGTTATACTTAATTGTGGGTCCGGGCTCGGGCGCGGAAAAGAGCGGTGAGGGAGGGGGTTTAGTCGGTAGATCATATACGCCTAACAACATCTTGGTGGAGCCTGTTAGCTAGCCTGGGGCGGATAGCGTCCTGGGTCCGAGCTCGACACACCCCACGATAAGCCGGTGGTGGCGTGCGTTAATGGCATTCCTCCGATCTCATCGACAAAAAAATAAAAATTAAAAAAAAGGTAGGTATGACCAACCACCTGGTTTGTCTAGTGGTTAACTCGTCATTGCAAATCAGCTGATTTCAAAGTCGAGAGTTCCAACGTTCAAATCCAAGAAAAAGCTTACTTTTATACGGATCTGAATATTATATTGTGGATAGCGGTGTTCCTTGGTAGATCGGTTTCAATTAACCATACATTTCAGGAATGGTCGATCTGAGATTGAATCTAAATGAAGACTACACTTCATTTACATTCATACGTATCATCCTCTTGAAATAATTAATACGTTACAGTGGTTTCGGAGGCTAAACAGATAAAAGCAGGTAGGTAGGTATGTCATTATTAATTAAATTGTATCAATATAAGGAAGGCCTGAAACTAAGTTTTTTTTATTTATTATTTTAAAGGACATAAAACATTTTAGATATCAACAAAATATGAGAATCGAAAATAGCGAAAAATACGAGGTGTAGCTATTAAAAAAAGAACCTATGCTGAAAAATATTTTATTTTACATTTATACATATTAAGTCATTATCCACTTTAATATACACCCCTCCACTATCCCTACAACGCTCCAGGCAAATTTTCCACAGTTCTAAACAGTACTGGAAATCTCTTTCATGACGCGTGCCGTTTTTTCTTTCAGAACTTCAACGGTTTGAAATCTTGTTCCTTTTAATGCAGATTTGACCTTGGAGAAATAGCCCGGTTGGAAGATCTCGAAAAAAATTCGTTCGATAATGTCAAAACGTACTGAAGAGGCATGAGAAGAAATTGAACAAGAACTTCAAAAAAGGACTTGAAATTCAAAATTCAACTGAAGAAATAAGAAGTTATTCAACGAGTACTTAACATAATTTCTAAATTTCAGAATTGTACGCATAAAAAATAATGTTATATTAAATAGTCTTTACTGAAATTTAATTGCATTATTATAATATAAACTTAGCTGATTTATGTAAACCTTCATACTTCACACTCCTGATAACAACGTCAGGAGCAAATTATATGTTGAAAATTGATATATAACCGCAAATAGAAAATTGTTTGTTACATTTATAAGAATATCAAACATCGTCAGTGGTCAGAAGAATTTTACTCAAAAATTATATATTGTGTTTTATTTTCTCTTTATTAATCAACAATCTGATTATAATAACTAGATCTAGTTCAACTGTAAATGTAAAGAAACAAACTAAAGGTAGAATTTAACTGATTTATTTGAAGTCGGAAAACATCAACATTTAGATAACAAAAAGAATTTTTCTGTTATAGATTCGATAAGAATTGATTAATCACTTCAATAAAAAGAGTACAACAAGAAGATATTTAATATTAGTTAAATCAACGCTCTCTTTCTTAATTCTACATCGTCCGTTTATTTCAAATCTTCATTTTACCGTAACAATAGAAATCAACATTATCTAGTCAAATGTATATTTAAAAAACATGTATCACTAAGACAATGTTTAAGTACTATAGCGCTAATGTAACACTGAAGTACAATACAACTTGTTCAACACAGACACAAATAAAT
The DNA here is from genome assembly GCA_010016005.3 of Zanna intricata. Taxonomy (NCBI): domain Eukaryota; kingdom Metazoa; phylum Arthropoda; class Insecta; order Hemiptera; family Fulgoridae; genus Zanna; species Zanna intricata. The sequence continues at coordinate 13,350 of JAAAKQ030059766.1, forward strand.
ATATATATATATATATATATTGAGGAATACAACTACCACTAAACAGAATTGTGTTGTGGAGAGCGCAATGCAGTTCCCACGCAAGCAACAATGGGGGCCAGAAACAAAGGTAAAGTGGCTCGCTCGGGACACCTGCAAATTGTAATTATATACACCACTAGCCAGACATAAATAATGTATGAGGAGTTAGCTGCTTTACTATTGTTTCTTAATGTATTTAACTCCACAATATAGATATGTTATATACGTAAATAAAAAATTTAAAAAAAGAAGTAATATACCGAATTATGATTATAAACTGAACTCACTATAATCAGTAACTTGAAACAAAATTTTAATTCTATACTACTACGAAAAAAGGCTAAGAAACATAAATCTGTTATTTAATCTTTTATTTTTCAATAACAGTAACAATTTGTGATCTTTCAAGGGTGATAAAAAGAACAATAACTACGATATTTCACCTATATTTGTAATACAATTTATAAAAAAACGTGTAATTGTAACATCATAATATGTTTTATAAGAAATAAATAAAATAAGTATTTAATTTGAAAATATATTATCATTTATTACCACAGTTATATACATCAGAAATTGAAACTAACAGTGATATGTCATTAACACTTGGCTGAGAAAAAAACAAACGTTGATAATTCATAGTTTTGATAGCCAAACCACTTAAGTAATTCTTTAAACAGATTTGTATAAATCTCTATAAAGAAGGATGGTGTATAAGTTTGTTTGATGTATGTGCACACCATTTACTTCCTTATAAGATGTAAAGGAAGTATTGTGATAGTAAAAAATTTCAGTAGTTTTCAAATTTCAAACGGAAATATCCATTTTGACTAGTTTCGGCATGACGTCTATAAGTAAGTATGTACGTAAATATCTTGCATAATTCAAAAACGATTAGCTGTAGGATGTTGAAATTTTGGATTTAGGACTGTTGTAACATCCAGTTGTGCACCTCCCTTTTTGATAGCAATCGACTAAACAAAAAGTGTCCAAAATAACCCCAAATTCCAAAAAAAAAACTTTCGATTTTGGACTTTTTCTTAACTGCAGTAATAAGCCCTCATTTAGAGCTTTTCAACAACAGTATATACCATAAGTGAAACTTATTTCCATTGGTTCCAGTGTTATAGCCAAATAAAACTAATTAATGAAAAATTTGGATCTTGCAAGGGGAAAGCACATCGGTTCGAATCAGACTTCATCTTCCCCCGCCCTTGTTTTAACTTTTTTTAAATTTATATATATATTGATTTATTAATAATTATTAACCTCTGATTGTGAAAAAAATTTACGATAAATAATAATTCAAACATCCGAATGAAGAACAAGTTCTAAGTTTCTAGTACTAAGAACTAGGAACTATATTAAATAAAAAAAATTAGCAATCTACTACTACGCAATATTTCTGAAAATCTCTAAAATATTGTCTTCGTTTTAGTTTTAAAAGCAAATATTCAACTGTTATTCTTTTTATATCAAACCTTACATTAAATTATAATAATTAGAACAAGTTAGTAACGGAATATTTATTAAACAGAATACTGTTTATTAAACGGATTTTTCATCTCTTCCTTAAATTTACTTGGCAGAATAATGTATATATTTAGAACCAATTAACGGAACTTCCCATGCGGAAACAAAAATAAAAATTATAAATAACGGAAATCCAATGGCCTTCCGATGTCTAATTAACCCATAGGATACGGGCCCACAAAGGAATCATCACAGATATCTCAGTGAAATTTTGATACGTTGAAAATATATTTTGTTTAATTTTAAATAATAAAAAATTACCGGACCAAAAAAAATCCACAAAATATTTATTGTTCAGCTTGTTCAAAGAGAAAAAAATTTATATTTCTCTTTTAAACTTTCAATAATATTATTCAACAGCAAGTAAAATAAGATTAATAAAATAGTATTAAACAACAAATATGACACTAAAAGTATTATATAAGTGATAGATCAAGGATGTATGAGGAAGAATATAGTCTGTTAGGGTGCATGTACAAAAACATAACACGCACATACAAACACACACATATAAAAAGAACGCCATGACCTTTGGGACCCTTTAAATATCACACCACTTCCTGTGCATTATAAAAACACCTGCAAGGGAAAAAATTATTAAAATGAAAAATATTTAAGCGTACGTATTAAATAAATTGATAAATGATTACAAATTTAATTTTATCACAAATAAATACTACTAGTTATTTACGGTATATCCGTGCATATTTCTACAGAAAGGTTTATAAAAATGTACATACTTCTGTTCCAATATTAAACTATTCAAAAATTAAATGAATAAATTTGATGTGGAAAACTCCCTATATAGAAATATAATTAGGAGGTTTCTTCTTTACATATGTGTGCTGCTATAAAATTATAAAAAAATAATTAATTACCAAAATTACATAAATTTTCCGTAACCATTAACTAAATTTATATTTTACCACAATAAATTAAAACAATTATTGTCGTAAAGTGAATTATTATTAATT
>JAAAKQ030059777.1:0-15876 GCA_010016005.3 Zanna intricata
GTTGCTTTGATATTGGAGGGTCAGGTAGATGGGAAAAATTGTGCAGGCAGGCAACGGTTGGAATATGTAAAACAAATAGTTAGGGATATAGGATGTAGGAGGTATACCGAAATTAAACAACTGGTACTAGATAGGGAATCTTGGAGAGCTGCATCAAACCAGTCAAATGACTGATGACCAAAAAAAGAAAAAGACCAAACAACCAAACGATTTGAACAAATTAATCTTTCTCCCCTGTAAGAAGCCATTTATTTAATGAATGTGACAGAGACTTTGGTTTGAAAAAATAATTTATTCAAAAATATGACCGAATATATTCAAAATGGAATACATTGATATTATTGTAAACATTGAAAAAAAAAAACAATAGGTTTACACCAGGATATTTTAAATGTCAGGCAATGGTGGCAAACTGTTTTATATGTGAAACACAAAGAGTACAGGATGAGAAAATAACACTGCAGCCTACAATGTTCATTGAATTCAGTTATTATTCCAACCATCCAGGGCAAGTTTGTGCATCAGATACATCAGAAATTTTGTCAGTCACACATTTGAACTGAAAATAACTGCTACAACACCTACAAGCCTGCACAACATACGTGTGTTTACCAAAATAATGCCAATGAGAAAAAACTACAAGATTTGTCAAAACTGCTCTTTTATATTCCAGATCATCATTTTTACAAAAACAAACTTCCATGACCTACTACCCGAAAGATACAGAATAATGAAAAAATTGAAATTGCTTGTCAAATTATTTTTTTCTTTAATTTAACGTTTAATTTTGTAACATGCACTCTGTGTAATTAAACAATACTAGGCCTATATAAATTTTAATCATCTCTGTAAAAAAGGATGATGCATGGGTTTATTTGTTGTACAAGGCTAATTTTATTATTTTATCTTCTATTGGCCCAATGGTGGTGCACCAGGTGGCTGTGCAAAGCGCATGAATGACTCATTCAATCATATGATTTATACTTCTCAAACGATTCAATTATTCAAACAATTTATAGTTCTGGACACAAACAATTTATCTAAAATTATATTTGTGTTTTAAGGACACAAAAGGAAAACATTAGGGTTAGAGCATGTTACAAAATACAACTCAATAAACAGCTAATTACTTTCAGGATTTTGAAGCTTTTCATTGAAAAGGTTTTTGTTATTGTTATTATGCTAAATTCATGTGTAATGAAACATAAACCATACAACAACGGTGGGCCATAAGCCCGTCATTTTCATAGTAATAAATTATGATTCCTTTATTATTTCTGTGTGACATTATTTACCTTTCTTCTTTTTGCTTGACCATTCTTTTAAGAACAGACTCAATTCTATTATTTTCAAATCAACATAAATATTATAAAACTAGTAATATTTAAAATACCAAAATATTTAAGTTTAACTAGAAGTTTTTAACTGCAGCATTAAATGAATGTAAAAATTATTAATTTCTTTACAAAAAAGTTATATGTGTTTCCTGAAAAATTAGAAATGACACCTTTCTTAAATGACTGATTCTATTATAATTAAATATCTTATAATATAATAATCATTATTAAAAGATATAATTATTAATTAAAGATATAATTTATTAAATCCTATTAATAAATAAAGAATTTAAAGGTATTAATAATTGAGAACCAACCAGCAAAAAGAACTTCCCCTCTTCTGGTAGGTTTTCTTGGCCTGGTACGAGGACCCTGCATAAGGGGTCGTTCTTGTGGTAGCAGTAAATAATTCTTGGCTTCATCAACTAGATCACGACACGCTTCATCACTACGCACTAATAAATCTGATCCAACTGTACCGACTAGAAACTTAGGACTTAATAATGGCAAACGTACATGTTGTAGTACCTTTATATAACAAAACATAAAAAAAACTAAATAAAAATATATAAAATAAAAAACATTTACATGAAACTACAAAAAATTTGAGAACTGGTATATTACAGCACAGCAAATATGAAAATTATAACATATTTCATACTCTCAGTTTTTTACTATAAAAATAATACTACACTGTCTGTTGCTTACTAAAATAAATACCAAGTTAAATTTAACTAGATAGTGGTTTCATAGCAGCAAGCATAAGAACTGGGATAGTACACCTGAGATCTACCTTCAGGAACATATTCTTCTGATAAGTGTTCATATAAATTTTATTAATAGGAAACAACCTCTCTTCCAAATCAGATGGTGACTGTATTCATCTTAGAAGTTAATGGGTTATACTGCATCTGCAATGTCTCAGGAAATATTTCAGAATGTTGTTACATTCTGGAAATTGAAGGTTATGATGGACAAAGATGAGAAATAAAATAAAATACCAAAAGCCAAAACAATTTATAACCAAATCCTGAAGATCCCTAATTTAAATAATGCAGAATATATTTAGAAAAAAAAATTGTTAAATTAATTATTATCAAGCATTAGGGCTGACTGATCAACAAATATCCTGCATACATGTACATTAAATGAAATTTTAATCACCAAAACACAGTAAATAGATAAAGTTAAACTTACCATACTTATTCTACAAATTAATTTTTGCAGGATCCTGCATCTTCAGTTGGTATTTAATTCTATAACTACATTAAAATACATTCTTTTCATAATTTGTGAATCTTTTAAGATTATACCTGTTCTTTTTTTGTTTTTGTACGCTGTGTAATGTTCAGCAAACCTTTTTTTTTAATGATCTGTTGGCTTTACAAAGATAAATATTATTATATTTACTACATTTAATTTGTATATTCTTCTTAAATCCTCTGTATTATTATAAAAATAATAGAGAGGACCCAACTATACAAAATGAACATTTGATCATTTTAAATATACTTAACTGCAATAAGCAATTTTAATTTACGTATAAAAGAGAAAATAAAATAAAAATACAATTTTTAGATGCTGCAATCAAAATAAAGATAAACAATAGAAATGTTAGCTTTTGGAAACCCACAACAAATAATACTGTAATACATTTAAATTCTAATCGCCTACTGTCACAAACTTAATACCAATAAAAACATGATATTTAGAGTTTTCCATTACACAAAAAACAATAATAAAAATAATTTCAAAAAAAGAAATACATGAAATAAAACAAACAGCAACAACAATTTTAATGGTTTTGATAATAAAATCATAGAACAAATTTATTAAAAAAATATATCATGAGAGCTATACAAAAGTACAACAGCAGGAAAATAACAAAAAAGATTTAATAGTATTTATTTAAAATACAATTACACAAACAAAATAATAGAAAAAATTACCAACATAGATAATAAAAATAAATATAAAAAAACATATAAACAAAATAACCCACATTATAAAATATTTAAAAAATATAAATATTAAAAATAACAGAGAGGACTTAAGAAGAACATACAAAATAAAATCAATGAACATAATAATATTTATATTGGTAAAACAAACAGATCATTAAAAAAAAAATTACAGAACATTAAGAAAAAGAGGTATCTTATGTAGCTAACAATTTGTTAGCATATAAACATAGTATTATTAATTGCAAAAATAATTTTGAGATTTTTTAAGTTTGAAATAAAAAAATTGATATACTAAAGAAATATTACATTTATGAATAAAAACAAAAATATAAATTGATGAACCACCAAATCACATTCGAAGATGATGATTTAATTAAAAACACAATAAAATACAATTTATTATTGTTAGAAGTAATAACATTAGGACAAAGGAAAATACAACATTTTAAATATTACATTATTCCAATATTGACAGCAGAATTTATATAACGTCCATAATAACTTCAAAATTTATAAAACAGTAATATTATTCACAAATTAGGAAAACAATTTATTTTAATGTAATTACAGAATTAAATACTCACTGAAGATGCAGCATCCCATGACAATCGATTCTTGAAATGGTAAGATTAGCTTATCTATTTACTTTGTTTTGGTGGTTTAAATCTCAATATTAAATTTTATTAGCACAGTAGCCTGGACTACATGGTCTGATCTCAATCCTGATTTTTTCATATAAGGCCATTTAAAGACACTTTACGACACCCCCTGTGAATCACACGTATGAGTTCCACATGAAATTAATAGGATTTGTCAAATATCTATCATCAGTTGAGATCATGTCAACCCACTGGGTTGGCCTAGTGGTGAACATGTCATCGCAAATCAGCTGATTTCGAAATCAAGAGTTCTAAGGTTCAAATCCTAGTAAAGGCAGTACTTTATATAGATTTGAATACTAGATCGTGGGTACCGATGTTTTTGAAGGTTGGGTTTCAACTAATCACACATCTCAGGAACCGCTGACCTGAGACTGTACAAGATTACACTTTATTTAGATTCATACACATCATCCTCATTCATCCTCTGAAGTGGTGGTTCAGGAGGCTAAAATAGAAAAAGAGTAAAGTTGAGATCGTGTTGAGTTATTTAATTTTATTCAGGAGGAAATGAAAATTAGTTTTTTAATGTAGTGACTTATTTCTAAGAATTTTTTGTATAACTTTTTAATTATGACTGGATTTGAATAAATAAAGAGTAATGATTTTTGTCATTAAATACTTAACATTTTCTGTAATAACATAATTAAATAAACCAGCGGTTGCAAAAATATTATCAATTAAAAATTTAATATGGTCACAATTTTGAAATGGACAATAAGTAGACACTTATTAGGAGGGATTAAACTTTCTCTGGTAATCTTGGCTGCTGTCTTTTGTACAGAATTGCTGAATGTGTCCATAGTGGTAGAGGTCTTCTCCACCAGACCGTATAAATAATACACAAATATATTTTAAGAATTAGTTTCAAACTAGCTTTATTGACCTAGTGCACAACATTATTTGCGAAACCAATCATTATTACGATCAATAACCAGCCTTTATTACAAACAATTAATATAATTAATTATTTCCATTAACTGAATGGTACAATATAGAAACTTTCAATCACAAAACAGATGAATTTTTTAAATGAAAATAAGCAATTAAAACTAATATTATGTACTCTTTACATAACATACTTTCTCGTGTACAAAATGCACCTTTTTCATAAAAACCAACACAAAATTGATGAGTGTGTGTGAGATATACAGCTAATTCCAAATGAAGAGTCCAATATCTGTATTTACCATCAACCTACATTCTGGTGATATAATATACTACTAATATATGGTAATAAAAACAGATCATAGCAGGAACTCTAATTACTTTTGATGTTACATCAATAACTTAATGCTGAGTCACATTCGTTATGTAGGTCAATATCATAATTGCCCATTTATTATTAAACTTTTGTCATAGGTATTTCTGTTTATCTTCCCATTACTTGTAATTATAACATTTGTCATTGTTTATCATCCTGTAATTTTGTGTAGGACACAAGTTGTCTTAGCTAAATATATAACACTATTCATTTTGTTTTAGTTAAGTGAAAGTAGATTCTATGTTCAATTTATACTTATTATTAAGTTTTCCCAGTTTGTACTTTGAGCGATCTAAAATTTGGAAAAATTAAAAATTATTCGCTTAAATGAGAAAATTGGTAAACATGCTCCATGGCGTAGGCATAAATATGATATTCCTTAATCATGTATAAGAGATTGGAGAAAGGAAAAAAGCAAATGGATAGCAGTAAAAGTAGATGAGCATGGAATTCAAAAAATACATTAAACAGACAAGCAGTTGTTTTCTTACATTCAAGACATATGCAAACAAGGATTTCAACAGAGATTGCACAATTAAAAGCAGCAGAAATTGCAAGGGATTGTAAAAAACTGGATTTTAAAGCGAGTCAACGATGGTTAAATTATTTTATAAATATATATGAACTATCAAAAATAACAAAACATATTTTATCATTTGCCGGATGTCTTTGAGGAGAAATTACGGCCCTTCCAGACATGTCATTCAGGAAAGACAAAAAATAACTTCCTAATGAGGCAGATAGGAGGAAATGCCAATCAAATATTAGTTTGACATGCCAGTAGATTCAACAATTAATGCTGTTGGTAATAAAACTATTCTCATGTATACTTATGGTTATGAAAAACAAAGTTAACAATACTTAAGTTTGCAAATGAAAAAAACTTATACCATTTATTTTATTTAAAAGAAAAACCTTTCAGAAGAGTGAAAAAATATTCACTTGTGTCATTGTTAAAAAGGAAGAATAGATAAGACATTAGTTTTAAGAGTGGGTAAAATGTCTGTGGAAGCAATGACCTGATGCTCTTTTAAAACTGAAAAGTATGCTAATGATAGGCAGTTTCCAAGGACATATAATATACAATGTAAAAATAAAGATTTCAAGAAAGTAAAACAATGGAAGTTTATGTTTCTACTAGAATGACATCATTACTCCAGCCACTTGATTAAATGACCTTTCAAAGCCCATTTGAAATATTTTTATTCAGGGTGGATGGCAGTCCATGAAACAACTCCTACAGGAAGACTAAACAAGAAGAATCTGAAATGTGCACGTGGATGTTGGCTGCATGGGATTTTACTTCAAATGATTTGGTTGTGAAAAGCTTTAAAAAATGCTGCTTTTCTAATAGCCTAATGGATGACATACAGGATGACAAAGACAATCATACCCCTTCTGAAGTTGGAGATTCAAACACTGATGAAGATAAAAAACAAGTAAGAATGCTTCTTCAGACTTACCATATTAGTGTTTTAACTTGTTTTTTTTTTTAAAAATGATTGTATGATGTTGCTACAACAGGCTCTTTGTTCTTTTTTTAATTTTTAAACATGTCTACTGGTCTACATATATTTCTGTATGTTTTATAATGTTCACCAATGTACTGTAATTTTGGTACATAACATAGTATTTAATGATAATTTTATTTCAAAGTACATATTTTAGTATTTAATTTTTATTTTGTACAAAAAACAAATAAAAATCAATTGAAAATTTTATGTGTTAACTTTTTTCCCACATACGCTACATTTAACTTTGGGGTAAGCATCTTACATGAGGACACATTTATGTGAGTACACACAGTAATGTTTTATTACGTACTGCAATTTTGCATTACCCTAAATATATAAAATACTACTATGTAAAATAATGCCTAAATTTGAAAATTCTAGATTGAAAATAATTTTCTTTTCAAAGATACCATTTAAATCACATAAATTTCTTTAAAAATATATTTAATTTCTGAAAACAAATCTGGTAACAGATTAACAAATCTTGTTAATCTTTTCTTTGATAACAACCAATAGTCTTATGAAAATAAGATTTCTAATTCATGTATTATTTATTTACACAAAACATTAAAATATTAAAAAGAAATTATTACCTGTGCAAGGTGTTGTTGTCTTTCAGTAACATTATATTTAACCCATGACATAACAGCACTAAACACTTGTTCTTCAGAACGAACGTTAAGTTCATCACTTGATATAATATCAACTAATTGACATATAGGAAGTAACAGAAATTCTTCACTTTCCATAACCTGTTAAAATAAAAGTATTTTATAGTGCAAGAGAGTTACAATAAATTTTTAGGAACATCAACCAGGGAATGTTGAAAAGATTTAAAATACCATATTGCATTAAAACTTCATAAGCAATAGACCTTATTTTAATGAAAAACAAGTGAACAAATTCTAGAATGGATTGCCACTAGTGCAGTTAGCTGGTGATCCACTACAAAATATATGACAGAATAAAAGAACACTTACAGTTGTTTGCAAATTAATCCAAACACAGGGAATTTTTTTTTCTATTTTACTACGGTGAGACTAGATTGCTTGACAGATTCATTCTTTAAGTTGCCTGTGCAATGTGAGTTTATATTTGGTTCTTTAATAACTTATATTAATAAACAGTGTTTTGAGAAAGTTTATTTTATTTTTTTATTATAAAATCATAATTTTGTATTTTTGTTCTGTATGTCTAGAATAATGGACAAAACTCACATGAAAATTGTTTATCTTTCTGGGCATATCAATATGACACAACCACAAATAGCATCTGGGTATTGTGTTGGATTACAGATAATGAATACAATTTTAAAACAATTAAGAAACTGATTCCTTTTCACCTCAAAGGAAAGGAAAATGAGACCATAAAAGAAAAATTATTTCAACACAAAATAAATTATTTAAATAAATACATTTATTATTACAAAATAAATTATTAAAGAAAAAAAGTAAAAACGATCCAAAATTATCTTCTGTGGACTTAGATTGAGAATTAGCAGCCAGTGGAATAGATTTCCTGTAACTGTTAGACATAGACTTCTTGCAGCTCGACAGAAGATCATCAGCCAGCTGAACTCCAGTTTTTAACACCAACAATGTGCAAAATAAGGCTTTTATGGGCCAAAGCACATGCCAACTGGGCCAAAGAGGACAAGAGAATTGATATGTTTTTTGACAAGTGACTTTTTTATGTTCAGAGACAAAGGGTTCCATAATTAGAAAAGCATCAGCTGTAAATACATTACTGGTTCATATCCAACATTCCCAGAAAAAGAGTTTTGGAGTTGTTTCACAATTGACGGAACTTGTTCATTACTTCCAGTAGATGGTATGTTGAAAAGTAATGGATATATAAAATTCTGAAGAAAAGCATTGTGGCCCAACTTAAAAACAAATTCCTACAAGGCAAGTGTTCCAACAAGATTTTACCCATGCCATACTGCCAAAAATGTGACAAAATATTTCAAAGAATGAAACATTCAATTAAGTGCTGCTATGTCCAGAAACTCCCCAGTGTACAATTGAAAATCTTTCAGCACCAGACAAAAAATGGTTGTACTCCGAATTATATGGTTTCATGATGAAAAAAAAATGTAATACACTTGTTTAATCGATGTCAAATGGTGAAGTGATTATAATTACTAGATATTCACAAATTGTACAACTAAATAAAGTAATCTTTTATTAAATAATAACCATGTTAAAATGAAAAATTTAAAGAACTTACTTTCACCCTTTTTACTTCTCTGGCGTCATAGCTCTAGAACTACACTGCCGAAAGGAAAGAATGGTAATCAGTCAAAAATGGGTTATGGGTCTTTTTGCATTTCTCAGCGTTACATGACCTAGGGACCCAAAAAAAAGGAAAAAAAAAACACGGGAGGTAAGTAAATGTTCATACGTATGTAACTATATATGTATGTGTGTTGCTTAATAACTTCTGACTGGATATACTGATTTTGATGACTTTTTTACAGAAACTTGTACAGGGGAATTTCTTTGTAAAGTTTTGAGGTCAATATCTCCAGGGGATGGGGGGTTTTTCCGGATTCAATTTTCTCAAAATTTTGCAGACATAACTCTATTTTATATTAACCTTATTACATGCATGCATGCATGCTTGCTTATCTTACAAATTAAAAAAAAATTGCCCCAAAACTCCCCTTCTACAAAAATTTTAAAAAGCCGTTGTTTATTTTTTACATATCTTTTGTTTTAAGTCTTCCTAACCATAGCAGTAATGCAAGTTATCCTAAAAAATATACTTTAGTGGCAATATTAAAGGTAGTTTTATCTATGTTATCTAATAAGATGTTTAAAATATCGCTTTTTGAATTTTTCAATATTTTTTTGGCTTATTTACACTTTTAATAACATAGTTTAAGTAACAAACTTTTAGTTATAATATTACAGTAAAATTTCATCGTAATTCACTCCCTTACTCCCAAAAAAGAAATCTTAGGTAACTTGTTATGTATATTTTTTGGTGGATTTTTTTTTGTTTCTTCCATTTAATACAGTAAACATAGAATAAAATAAAGATATCTTGATAAATAATTTTTGAAATGTATGAGCAAAAAAAAAATAATTATTTTTTAACTGTTAAAAACTTTATTTTTTTTAAATTTAAACGTATAATGATAATTTTATAATAAGACTTCATTGTAAATTACAACCACCCCAAAAAAGAAATTTTAGGTAACGTTAAACAAGTATAATTATACTTCTACTAAACAAGATGTAAATAAATAACTTGAACTTTTCAGGAAAATATTACAACTATAGTCAGATTAATTTTAATCAAGAAGAAATTGTGTTTAATATTGATATTAACTGTTACTAACTCTACTTATCAATCAATAATGTCCAATGAAACTGATGTTGGGTTAATATAAAAAATAACCCAAAGAACAGGGGCAACAGAAATGTCAGTAATCTATTTAAAACTATGATTTCTAAATCATAGTTATGATTGTTAATAATAAGCACAATTGTCGTAAGCTGAAAATATCCAACTCTGCTTTTATTTATTTTTTTACAAAAGAATGAATGTAAATGTAAACCATACATGTAAATGAGTAGATAGGATATGTTTCTTCTTGATCAAACTTGACATCTGACCCAGAGTAATTTGCGTTTTGGCAGTTGCACTGATCTGCAAAAAAATTTAAGGGGGGGGGTCAAAGGTTAAGGTTAGGCCAACTAACCCAACCCGTGCCATTACTGGCACCACGATAAAAGCGAAAGATCGAAACAAACCACTTTATGGCAGGTGGTAAATTGCAACGATACCTTTCCATCAACTACCATTGCTGATTGCAACAACGATAATTTAGATTTAGTTCCCTTAAAATGATCTCAAATGAACAACTTGAAATCAAAACATAGGGCTAAACAATTTAATTTCAGGATCACAAAGATCCGATCGATCGAGAACATACCCGATGAGTTAAACAGTTAGCGCTCGACCTGCTAACACGTAAGCGATTGAATTGTGAAAATCAGACGAGCTTTTGTCGAGATATTACATTACCATTACAATACACCCCATCGCATCTGCTCCAAATTTCTGGATGACAACCCAAGGGCACTTGAAAATATTACCAACAGATGGTTAAACATCCACAGAAAGCAGATGGGTTAAAAGAGAGGGGGATTCGAAAAAATTTTCCAGAGTGCCAGGATCAACCTTTTTTGATATTTGTGATTCGTTCCGGTTAAAAAGTACTAAATTTTCTTAAAACATCAGTTGCTACTTTGCAGAATTTGTAATAGAAATTGAATACCCTAATATATATATATCTCACTTGTTTACAAAATTAAACTAAAACTATTTTAACCGCCACTTAACATTACAGTAATAACTTCCGAACCTATTACTATACATATATATTTCACCTGCTAGTAAAACTATTAGTGTGTGAACATTTAGTTCCAGTCGGTTATAATAGGAACTGTATAATGTACAATACTCTATTACAATATACAATTACTCTATTCATTACATTCTACACTTAACCATTACGACATAATAATATCCATAGTACATTACCGAAGTACAGAATGTGGTTTGGTAGAAATATGTATTTCAAATGCATACAAATTTTAGACACAAACTTACCGAACAAATTATGTTAGGGCTACATGATTCGTCAGTGTACAGCTCTGTAGCCAGTGCCTCGCAAAGATCTAAGTGAAACATATCAGTACAAAAACTTTTCTGATTATAAAACAACCTAATATATCAAATTCCTGATTGAAATTCGGGGGGGGGGGGAGGGATATAGAAAGCTTGTTTACAAAACCAATTAAAAAAATGGGTTCTATTAGGTTCAGCCTCATTCTGGAATGTGAAACTTTTGTATAGAAAACAAATGTAATGTGGAGTAAAGACAATACAGAAATCTGCAGCGGTGATATCAAGGTAAACGGTACTGGTGAAATAGAAGAGGTGATCGAAAAAGCATTTCGCATACTTGCTAAGACAGACAACAATCAACATGATTAGCGTTGATGGCTTTACTCTGAATTAATGTTAATTGTAAATGAGAACAGCTACCCAAAACTGATGTGGATTTGACCTAGACCAAAACTAACATCCAAGATTGGAAATATGTGAACTGTCCCGATTTACTTTAGTTAAGAACGCATTTCATAAAAATGTATTATAACAACAAAGATGATGGAAACGAGGATATTCATTCGTCTCTCTGTTTGTTAAAATAATCCATTGTAAACCTGTTAGTTGAGCAGTTGGACAACGAAGACTCTAAAGTTCAACCTGTTTCTAGAATTATACACGAAAAACATAGGAAATTTGCAGCAGATGGTGAGGAAGATTACAAAACAAAACGCTCAAATTTTAAAATGGGACAGATAACAGTGCGCAGTCACAACAAACTGGACAAGCTTTTCGATAAAGCTTCTAAAAAAAATTATTACAAGACAGATTTCCAAATCCAAGGAAGCAGATGGAAACTACTATCAATGGTTTGTTTGTATAAATGAACAAATACTTTCCGTTATGGGGTTCAACATTCATATACCTGCCACCGTTCATTATAAAAAAGAACGCTGTCATCAATGTTATCAAGAAAATGATATTACTACTTTATATGGGCTGCCTCATCCAAACATGTTAATGATCATCTTCAATGGATGAGCAAGAATTAACAACATACTTCTCAACAAATATGATTTCAGCATTCTACAATTTCTGGTTGATGTCGGCCAAATTGATAAATTTGAAGAAGCCAGCAACGTTTCTATGAACAGAAGGCATTCTGAAGGTGAACAACCAGGTCAAACTGTTAAAAACCTGCGACGTTGAAAAACCGAACCATTTCAATCTTTTGTATATAAAAATGAAATCAATTAACTATTGCTAGAAATCCAGATCATCGTGGCTGGTTAGATCGCAGTTAATGCAATACCAATTGTATGCAAGCATTGTTTCAAGTTTTGCCATAAAGATTGTGAAAGCGATAGAAGAATGAAAGATCACTTACGTCAATGAATTCACTATGAACTGGCTCACTCTATCAAGCTAAAACTTGACAAATAAAGCCACCCGCCTGTGTTAAAGTTTGAAAACTATCAGAACACAGACTCTGTTCCAATTGTTGGGTATGCAAATTTCGAGAGTATACTAAACAATCGCATAACACATACCTCAAGTAACATACACGTCAAAAAATATCACAAGCCCATGAGCTATGGGTTATACTTTGTCATGGACTCCATCTACTATAAAATCAAATGTGTTTTTCCACAAGAGCCGTTATTGTACAGAGGTTCCGATGCTGCTAAAGAATTTACTAAAAAAGTGCACCAATAGTGAAATGGCTAGTGTGATGAAAACATTGCAAGAAACAGGTCCTTGCTAGAATGGGGAAAAAACTTCGAATGCGCAAAAGCAATCCGAATATTTATATGATTCAAGAAGTGGAAAAAGAGCTTTTGAAATGTCAAGTTGCAGCATATGTAACAAGAAATTTGGAAATAAAAAAATGAAAAATTACAGGTCAGTGCCACTTCTCCGTAAAGTAGAGTTGCACTGTGCGGCAGTTGCAACCTGCGTAGAGAAAACGCAACACTAACCCAATATTTTTTCACAACCTTGCTTGCTACCATTCACTCTTCATCATCAGGCAACTTTATTACGATGCCAGAATGATTTATGTTATCACAAAGTCAACCAAGAAATTTATAACAATTAGTAAAACAATCACTGACAACATGAAAGTCAAGTATGTTGGACACTTTTCAGTTTATAGCATCCGGACTAGATAAACTTGTTTCTAACCTATCCAGATGCTTTTAATTGTATAGGAAAGTTCTTTTATGCGTAAGACTTGTTACTGGTCCATTTATAAATAACTTATCTGAATCAGATCATTAAAATATCAATAAATCAATTAGATTTGTATAACGTTCCCAGTAATAGGTTTTTGCTTGTCTGTAGAAAACTTGTAGGTGAAAACAAGAAAAAATCAACCACTTAAGAATTAATTAATTCTGCTGGTCCATTTTTATTCGAGGAGATACAGTATGTTATTAATGCGCAAGAAGTACCCAGGACAAGAAATCTCCTTTCAATAACAAATTCTTTAATTTAATCATACGAAAGAGCTGAATGGGTTAATGGCAAAAATAAAATAGATATGGATAATGATTGTAATTTTATTTCACGCATACCATTATCAATTTAGCTGGGTTTTGCTGAAAACTATAAAAGAATAATCATAAACAATAGACAAGAATTAGTGTTGAGACATATTGACAATGTGAACACAGTATGTGCTACGGTTGCAGATCATAAATCTAAACTAGAATTAATAGAAATCGTTTTCGTTGTACCATATTTAAAGATGACACCTGAATATCAATTTGAATTAGTTAAATTGAGAAATAAATAAAAAGATGTGTATGGCATTTAGAAATTGGTGACTTAATGACAATAAAGCAATTCCTTGAACAAATTCTTTGATATGGAACATGACAACATCATCACAAGTAGATAAACCGCAATATGTTATTGTAGGATTTCAAACTGATACGACAGGTAACACAATGAAAGACATGTCAGAATTTTGTTCATGTAATGTGAAAAATATTGAAGTAATGATAAATTCAATTCTATATCCATATGAAGATTTACAAAGTAATCTTATGATGATGTATAATATGTTTGTTGAATTTCAAAAATTTTATCATAAAAATATAAATTATAGATCACCATACAAATTTTCATACTAAAATATAAATATAGATTCACCATACACATTTTCAGAATATAAAAACAAATATGCTTTATATGTGATTGATTGTTCGCAACAAAATGAATTTGTAAAACTACATGATATTAATCTGAAAATTAAAGTTGAGACCAGTCAAGCCTAACACTATCTTGTATTGTTTATTAATATATGATAATACAGTTTTATATGCTTACCATTAACTGGTAATGTAATAAAACAACAGTAATTTTTATTACTTTAAATTAACATTAGAAAATATTTTTATTATTTTTTTTTATTAAAATGCTGCCTTGATCAATACATTTAATTCAAAATAACACACATTTTCACATACATCAAAATAAAGACTAAATACTCAGCAATGAAAATGACATTGAATATATGCATATTTTCCACGACAATACCAATAAAAATCCCACTAATCAGTTCCTGACATCAATAAAATCTAAAACTCAGACCATTATATAGATTTTTTCACTCAATACATTAAATAGTCACTAAAACAATTAACATTAAAACAAGGAAAATGACACTTCAATGTGTGCATTCTATACTACTCATAATATAGCAGATGTGAAATTCAAAGAAGGCAGCACAAGAGCTCAGGCAGACAAAGAGTTGGTCAAAAGGGCTTGGAAGCTTGTTACAGCTTGGATTTCAGTGCATCGAAAAAGACAGCAGCATGGGCAGTAACCAACACCATGAAACTTAAGTCAAAGTTAGGAGGTCGAGTTAAGAAAAAAGCTACTCAAAAAGCTACTACAAAGAAATCGCGCAGAAGATTACAATTACAGAAAGGAGGTTGTTTATATTGAAAAATGGTAGCGGTTGCACTAATAAAAAAAGATCTAGTTTTCTGTACCATTATGTCCACTGTCAATTAAAAACTGTTAAGAGTACGGTAAACACTTAAAAATCCCATGTTAGAGGGGCTTTCATGCAAGACAAGTTGCCAAAAAAATTGTGGAAAAGGAAGCAGTTATAGTTAACTTAGATGTATCTAAGGGTTGGATACTCACTGGGTTTGCTATATGAAATGCGACGATAAAATTGTTTATTTTAGATCAGGCATCGGAAACATGCCTCTGCTAAATGAATTGGTATGATATTTTGGTACCGGCAATGGTATAAAATTCAATTATAATCGATATCACATCAAAATGGTGATATCAACAAGTACATGGTGTGCGGTCACTATGTTGTAGTACAAGGTTTTTATAAAAGTTATTATAACTTCCCAAATATATTGAAGTCCACAAAATAAATTTATAACTAATTAAAAAGATAAACATTGTTAAACTGTTATGTTAGTAATATTTAATAATGGTATCTTGTTAATAATATTTCATTTCTATATTTAATAATAATATTTTGTT
>JAAAKQ030059799.1:0-15875 GCA_010016005.3 Zanna intricata
TAAATTGATTTTCCTCAGTATCGCGATATTGGTACAGACTTGAAATAATACCCACGGGCATCAATAATTCCCTTTTTTCTTTAATTTTTTTTTTATTTATTTTTTAATATTTTTAAATAACATCTTATACAGATATTACATTATGATGTATTTTAAAATGTCAAACTTACATCAATATATGCAATTCATGGGTAATATATATGATTAAAAAAGCTCTTTAATAACATTTTGTTTTTTTTTGTTCCTTTTAAAATTTTTTTTGGTTGAAAGAAACTAAATCTGTAGCCTGTTTGTTACAAAATATCTGTAATCAAAGGAGGATATAAATATTTATATACTTGTTAAGTTGTTATGACATAATAATTTTATACTTATAATAAGGAATATTTATTATTTAATTCTTCATTTTATTATAAATAATAAAAATAATTAACCATAAAATTGTATAACATTTTTTTTCCGGTATAAAAAAAAAAAATTTATTATTTTTTAAAAAATTATTAATAATTAATTTATAAGATATTTTACGTATAGAATGAACGGAGAAATTCACAAAGATTGTAACAAACTTTCAGGACATGATCTTCTGATTAAAGTAAAAAAGAAACATATTTTGAAACGCTTCGTTAATGAATGTTGGCTAACAAAAGATTTCAACCTGATTTCTAAGCTTTCAGTAAAATAAAGCCAGACTATATAATTCTTGGAACCAAAATATTTAGTACTTTTATTCGAAGTATGATCTTAAAAACTGAAAAAAAAATTTGAGCCAAGAATTGCATTTTTGGTAGTATGGAAACGCTTAAGGGTAATGTTAAGGGTAAAACGAAAGACTTGGATCGAAAAACAGACTACTTTATATTTGGGAAAAATAACTTTGTTAAATGAGTTATAAACATATTTTTTTTTAATAAAACCTATAGAAACTACTTTTCTGGACGTCGGAATCGTATAAGTTCAAAAATATTTCTTGAAAACATAATATATTTTTACGTTATTCTAGTAATAATTAGTTATTTGGAAATGTTATCTATTTTTAAATAGAAACAATACTGTAATTTAAGAAAATATTATTATTATTTTACAGAACAAACAAACCAGTTGTGAGATAAAAAAAAATTATACGAATAAAATAAAATTCAATTGACAAGTATTATTATAAATCAAGTACTGCTCATCCTTGTTGTTCTGGTATCAAGTATCAGTTTAATGATACTTTAGTGTTAGGATTGGGACATGTAGCAGACGGCGTATTGCTGTGCACATAGGCTGACGGCTGACTTACCTTCCTATTAACTATCCTGAAAAATGTGACAATGTACTCTTTTTTTCTGTTTAGCCTCCGGAACTGTCGTAAGGTATTACTTCAGAGGATGAATTAGGATGATGTGTATGAATGTGAATGAAGTGTAATCTTGTACAATCTCAGGTCGACCACTCCTGAGAAATCTGGTTAATTGAAACACAACCACCAAAGAACACCTGAGTTAACAAACAGAAACAGCTCCAGTATTTTCCTAAATTTGTCAGATCTATCTGCAATTGTCCCAACTCATGAAATGGAGGCCTTAATTGACCTCTGTGGTCAAAAAACAAAACAGCTCCAGTATTTTCCTAAATTTGTCAGATTTATCTGCAATTGTCCCAACTCATGAAATGGAGGCCTTAATTGACCTCTGTGGTCAAAAAACAAAAAAAAAAAACAAAATTAGATAATGAAATATTATTAAATTGATAACTGTGTTAACGTAAATTACTAAGAACCCTTTTTTACATTGCAGCAAAAGAGAACTCTAAAATTTCTTATTTGACATCATCCAAAACTTTTAAGAGTTTAAATTGAAAATCAAATAAATGATCTTGTAGATGAATCTGAAAAAATTAGCCTTTGTGCAGTAAGTTATGTTAACTAACCTACATTATTAATTGCTGTGATTCAAACGTTCAATCAATACACTTGTTATTCGTTTTAGATAAGATAACTTATATTAAATTTAGTTACCAGTTTTATTTTATTGTACCATAACGATTACTTAGTCCTAAAATAATATATTTGCATATAAAATAATATATATAAACATTTGCAGTGTTGAGAGTACAGCAAAGCATACAAGGGACAGAACTGTGAGTAACTGTGACAAAACTGTGTTAATTTTATCAAAAGGAGAGGCGAGGCTCTAATTGTAAATAGTTAACAAAATTTAATTCATTTAGGAGAGGTGGATTTTTTCTTTTTCGTTATTTTCAGCCCAGTAAAAAATCATCATTAATCAAAAGTAAATACATGTAAAATTTTTACATCATAGAATTGATATACTCGTACATTTATATAGAAAACTGAAATACTTAACCAAAAATATATTTACAATGGCTGTGATTTTATGATATATTTTATTTTGATAATATATAATATTTTATTTTGTGTTAAAACTGCGAGCACAAGAAACAGCAATATTATTCAGAATGTTTCAAAAATAACCAAATAGTAGGTCCAGAAAAGGTTCAATGTAGAAAATATTACAGTTTTCTGTTTACAGCTTTTGAAACGGAGAAGTAAAACAAATTAGATATTAAAAAAATAAAAAAAAGTTAATAAAAAAAATTGTTTTTAATGAAAAAATTTATTTATTTTTTTGCCAAAACATCCATTTAGGAGACTAAACTTCTGCTAATTCATTTGTTTAGCCAAAAGCTGGTTTTTTTTTTTAGTGACGGTTTTTTTACTGGGCTGAAAATAACGAGAAAAAAGAAAAAATCCACCTCACGTCAATGAATGAATTTGTTAATTATTTACAATTAGAAACTAGCCTCTGCTTTTGATAATATTTAGAATATACCTTACTCACACAGTTTTGTCCCTTGTAAGTTTTACTGAACTTTCAACACTACACAAGTATAAAATATATTATTTTCGAACGTAAAACATTATTTTCAGACTAAGTGATCGTTGTGGTATTGTTAAAATTCATTTTCTTTATTTATTCGTTGTAAGTAAACAACTTTCACGTTCCTTTTATGCACTAAATATATTATATTGTGTTTGCTTAGACTAGCTGTTATATTTTATTTTTTAGGTTTAAGCGGTCAAGATTAATATTACTGTTAGATTAATGTGCACTACCATACATTACGCATTAGATTCATTTTCTCTTTTGTTTATTCATTGTAAGTAAACTTCAATCATGTTGCACTAAATATATAGTATATTATGTTGACTTACAACTAGACCAGCTGTTACAAATTATGTTAACTCTTTTATCTTTTTTAATCATCGGTGCACATAATTATGACTAGCGAGATCATGCACATTGTTAAACAATAATTAACATAAATCTAAATTTAAATAATGTAATGTAAATTTAAATTTCAAATAATGTGAAATATAAAATAAGTGTAATGAAATTTAATAAAGGTTATATCAAATCTAAAGTGAATAAGAAGTGTATTTTAATAATGTAGTTTAGTTAACATAACTTACTACACCAAACCTATGATTATCGTATAGTTAATTTAGTCTTCCGGGCCGAATCTAAAAATTAATTACAATTTTTTCAGATTAATCTAAAGATCATTTATGTGGTTTCCAAATTCAACTCTTAAGTCTTGGATGATGTCAAATAAGAAATTTAGTTCTCTTTGGATGTAATATAAAAAAAGGGTTCGTTTTAATTTACGTTAACACCGTTATCAATTTAATATTTATCTAATTTTGTTTTTTGACCACATTATTTAGGATAAAATACAATTGATGAAACAGAGGTCAATTAAGGTCTTCATTTCATGGGTTGGGACAATTGTAGATAAATGTGACAAATTTAGGCAAATGCTGGTGCTTTTTCTATTTGTTAACTCTTGACTTGTTTATATTTATAAATGCATTTTTGCTAAAAAAAAAAAAAAACCGGTCAGTTATTCTTTATAAATAATATATATTTTTAGCAAACTAAACCAGTTTTTATCTAGATGAAAAAAAAATCGTAAAAGTGCAACGAACCAAATTTACCAATTAAAAGTAACAACAAAATTAAATCGATTGTGAAGTGCTAATGTACTTTCTTGAAAATATTATTTTAAAGAAAATAATATGAAAGTCATAAAGTCAATTATAATTTTTATTTATTGTTATTAGTTGTTTGATACAACATTGCACGGATTGTTCACATGAATTGAATGGGACCTTATAGGTATGTAACATCAGGTTTGCTCGAGAGATAACGTAAGTCGTTTGATGATACAAAGGATATTTAGTACTCTACATAGTCATTATTTGACTGTTTTATCAAAATTGAGCCGACTTCTAGTCGGTTAAAGGCTTTGACTGGATGATACCAAAAGGCATTGTGTAGAACAGCATCGGAATCTCTTGAATTCATGCTTTGTCGCCGGTATAGCTTTGATATTAAGTGGTTTATTCTATAAAACTGTGCAATGCATTCCTTGTACGATGAATTACCTAAATTAGGCTTAAAGGTTTAAAGACAGATTATTATAAATCGATTTTCAAACTGAATTCTTTTTAATCATTATGACAAGTCCATTGTGTTACAATATTGTATATTGTAATACAATATATATATTAGACTTTACATGGATTATTTTATTTTGAAGAGTTAACGATGCAAAATAAAACATTTAAATTGAAACATTAACGAAATAAATTTCATCTTTCTGTGAGCGTTTTTATTCCAGTAATGAAAAATTTTTTCCCTTGGTGTCTAACCATTGCTACCATATCGGATACTACGTAAAAGTTCTTTGAGAGGATCAAATAAAACAAATTTGATGGTGGAGATCGGGATGGTAAGATTTTATTTGCATACATAAGGTTTTATGTATTTATTAATTCGTAAATTTAGAACTCTTAGAAAGATTAAAATTTTATCTTAAATCTACAGTACAGTTTGATTTCAGTACTCTTCAAATTTTGTAACTTTTATTAAGGTAATTAGAACTCACAGAAATAGTTTGATTTCAGTACTCTTTAAATTTGTAAATCAGCATCGACATTTGATTTTTACTTATGTATCATATGATTTTTACTTATGTACCATATGTATCAACTATGTATAATAAATCTTTATATCAACATAACCTAATTAAAGATAACTTACGATCGCTTCGCTTGCTAACCTCGTCCAATTATCGTTAAATATACAAATTATATACAAAAATGATATAATCTTTAATCATGGCTGATAGAGTAGTTGGATTCTTATTTATATAAAATTTCTATGGCGTCATCAATATAAGGGTGAGGAATATTTTTTCAATTTCATACTTCAATGTATTAGTGAGTTAAATCCTGCAATATAATTATCGTTTAGTAAAATAAATATTGTGTAGTTTTATAAAATTGTAATTATAATAGTTTCGTTTTTGCAAAATGACTTTAAATTACATGCAGATTCTTAATGAATTATGATATTGCACAAATGTATATCATTAAAAAAAAAAATTAAAAAATTTAGGCAAAATTCTAAAATAGTGCCATGCAACTATATAAATATGTACAAATTGATCTAATTTAATGAATAATTAATCTGTGATTTGCTAGCTAGGATCCGATTTACTTGAAGAAGACATTCACTTTGGTTTTCAGATTCAGTCGCTCACGATGAGTTATCGTATGTCCGCATTTATTGAAGACGAGCCTTCACATTGATCGTCAGATTCCGCTCTGGCATTCGCGGGTATTCGAAGTTGTTGCTATTGTTGATCTGTTTTGTCTGATTGCAAAAGCTTGCTTTCTTCGCGCTTGGTTAAATTTAACCGATGTACTCTTTAAAATTGTTAAATACCTACGCTACAGTTTTTACACTTGTCAATGATATTGTCCAAGATTTTACTAAAATTCACTCATTATAAAGTTTTTTTCACTTTGATCTTAACTTGACCAATTTTAAGTTCAAACTAAACACCTCTCACACTTCCATATAAAATACGAGTATTACAGAACTTCTGAGATCCTTTTACTACAGAAATGCTCTAGAATGTTCTACAAACATTACAAAAATTCCAAACTCGTTTAGATGTTCCAGTTAAAACATATTCTATAATGTTTCAGAATACTCCAGAAAGTTTTAGAAACTTTTGGAAGTTCCAGTATGTAATAGTTCTCGAAAATGTGTTCTCACCACTCGTCCTTCCCGCAGCGTTTCCCGTAGGGTTAAATTAAGGTAGGTTATATCTAACATCCGCAGTATTTTTTTCTCAGTTAGTAAATAATTGTCTCAGGCTTGATTAAAATCTGTCCTGTGGTTTAGGTGAAAACATACCCCCCACGTACACACACACACATATATATATATATGCATGTGGTATGTATATATATATATATATATATATAAATATTAAGATTAGATAACTATTTTATTAATGACCTAAACTATATTATATAGAGATATTCCAGATTTTAAACTATCTAGAATAAACACCACCGTGAGAACATGTAGAAACTGCTGTCTCTTTTATTCCTGGATTCGAATCCCGTTCAGAGTTGGCTTTTATTATAGGTTACTTTTTTACATTATATTTCAACCCCTATAATATCAGTTAATTTGATGGTTTTACCATAAAAAAAATTTTATACAGATGTAACTATTGATATTGTAGTTATTTTTTATACCGATTTAATAACCAGTTGTACAGCGGGCGGCGTATAGGTGTGCAGATTGTATGCGAGAGAGATAAACATATAAGACAGGTGGGGCAGTTAGTTATTCCTTTATGAAAACATCTCTTATAGTTCCGTATACTTATAAGCATATAGTAAACAGTACCATTGTTCATTTGCCCGTTTGCCCACCGGGCTGGTCTAGTGGTTAATTTTGAAGTCGAGAGTTAGGATTCAAATCTTCTAGGTAAAAAAAAGGTAGTTACTTTCATACGGACTTAATACTAGATGATGGATACCCCTGTTGGATTTGGATAAACCGCTGTTGGATGATGGTTGGATATCAATTAACATTTCTCAAGAATGATCCACCTGAGATTGTACAAGACTACATTCACATTCGTACATATTATCCTAATTCATCCTCGTAAGTATACCTTACGGCGGTTCCGGAGACTAAACGGAAAAAAACAGTACATTGTCAGATTTGTCAGGATAGTTGTCGTGGTAAATCAGCCGTCAGCCTACGTGCACAGCAATACGCCGTCTGCTTCATGTTAATTTTGAAGTATATTAAATGCAACAATCTATTTTATTTGATTAAGATGATGTAATATGTATTTTAATTCTGATTAAAAACGATGTAAAAAAAAGTTTTTTAAATAAATAAAAATAATTCAACTTATGACTTTTACTTTATTAATATTCTTTAAAATATTTTCAAGAAAGTACCTAACACACCACTTTTTTCGTTTAATTTTTTCTTATAGGTATATATCGACTTTTTTTTTTAAGTTTTTATCTTTAACACATTCATTTATACCAAATTACGTAACGCAAAATTTCTTAATTTATTACTAATCGATTTATTTATCCATTCAATTTTATATATTATATATTTTACTTCTTCGTCTATAGTTATACTATATTGTTATATTAAATAACTGAAAAATCAGTTCAAAATTTGTGTATCGAGGTTTCTACTAATCTTTGACCTCCCTGATAAAAAAAAAAATTTCAAAATTATGTTGGTCTGATTTTTGCATATTACCCGACTGATTTGAATGACATTTAGTACATAGATTTCGGTTTATAAAGAATTAATGCCATTTAACTTTGGAAAAAATAGATCAAGAGATATAGGCTCACGTTATTCAAAATTTTATTTAAAGATTGGATAAATTTAGTAACGATCATGGGATGGGGGGTAAAACCCGATTTCATTACATTAATTCATTATACTACACTGGAATAAAACGATATCCATTTAATTTTAATTATTCACAACCAAGTATATTGATAAATCAATAAATTTATTATTGCGATTCAAATACATTATATAGATGAAATCGGGAATAACTAGATACGGTATTCTGTTTATGTAAAAAGGAACTATCCCTGCATTTTCCAGGGTGAATCAAAACATTGATCAAAGCAGAATTAAGAAATATACATTAAAAAAATAAACAATGAAATCATGGTAAAATAAATAATAAATTTTCTGAGTAATAACTGTAGAAATAGTTTATTTAAATAAATAAACTGTAGAAATAATATCCCAACTCATGAAATGGAGATCTTAAAATAACCTCTGTTTCACCAATTGTTCTTTATCCTTAATAATGTGGTCAGAAGAAAAAGTAGATAATGAAATATTAAATTGATAATGGTGTTAACGTAAATTACTACGAACCCTTTTTTACATTACAGACAATCATCCAAGACTTAAGAGTTGAAATTGAAAACCACATAAATGATCTTGTAGATGAATATGAAAAAATTGTAATTAATTTTTAAATACGGTCCAGAAGACCAAATGTTACTATACGATAATCATATTCGGTGCAATACCTAAGTTAACTATCCTACATTATTAACTGCCGGTGATTCAAACGTTCAATAAATACACTTCTTATTCACTTTAGAAAAGATATAACCAACATTAAATTTCATTACATTTATTTTATATATATCATGTTATTTCAGTTTAGTTTTAGTTTAGATATATATTAATTGTTTACCAACGTGATCTCGCTAGTCATAATTATGTGTACTGATTATTAACAAAGATAAGAGTAAATAATATTCATAATTAGAATAAAATGTAACAGTTGGTCTAGTTTGTAAGTCAACAAAAAGCAACGTGATAGTTGTTTACTTACGAGTACATTGAATAAAGAAAAGAGAGAAAATGAATCTAAACAATACCATAATGTATTTTATAAACTGCAATATATGGTTAGTGTGCATTAATCTAACATTGATATTAATCTTGACCTAAACCTAACTAAAATAAAATATAACAGTTGGTCTAAGCCAATATAAAAGGATCGTGACAGTTGTTTTCTAACAGCAACGATTGGTTAGTCCGAAAATAATAAATTTTACACTTAATCAGTGTTGAGTACATATTTTATTGGAAAGTACAGTGCAACTTACAAGGGGGAAAACTCTTTAACTAAAAATACTTAATTAAAAATGTATTTACAATGGATTTGATTTTATGACCCTTATTTTTAAGTGTTAAAACTGCGAGCACAAGACGAAGCAATATTATTCGGCTGATTAAAAAAACATCCAAATAGGCTCAGAAAAGTTTGAATGTATAAAAGATTAGTTTTATTGTTACAGCTTTTGTAACAGAGAATTAAAACAAAATAAAAAGATATTCAATAAAAAAAGTTAATAAAAAAAATTTATTTAAATACAAAACTTTTTCTACCAAAAACATCCATTTAGGAGACTAAGCGTCGGCCTATAATCGTTTGTTTTGTGTGTTTTTTTTTTTTTTTGTTTAATCCATACACAAACATAAGAATGCTATATATATCAAGAGAGCCAATTATGTTTTGTTGTTAATGACAGTCAGCAGTGAAGATAATATTCATAAATTAGTTAGAAAACAAAAATAGTCTGGGCTGGTCATTGTACTTTACCTTAGCCATGATCAAATTCTGTCTTGTCACATGAATATACCACATACTAAGTATGTTTTGAATCAATTCTATTTTAAACATTATTTTATATAAAAATATTATTAATTATTTTCGTTGATAATATTCATTAAAAACATAAACATAGAATTGGATTTAACTGAAACAAGCCTTGTATTTCTTCAGCAATTTTGGTACAATTCAAAAAAATGTGACAGGATACAAAAACCTATTAAACCTTACATTTATCTGTCCATCTTGTCACCATTTACAGAATGTATTTCGCGCAACAATGAACCAGTTTTCTCATTCTACAGTCTGGCAATCTTTCATAGACCGACAAACTCACTTTCGATTCATAATTCTTAATGATACGAGTATCCATAATACTCCTCTTTAATTATTTTTAGAAGTAGAACTGGTCTGGAGAAACAGATAATAAAATTTTGCCAGTACTGGATCATCGTTTTTCAGAGCAGATTTTCAATTCATTGAGCACCGAAGAAATAACTTTCATAATTGTCTTTAAGTTAACTTACTTACCGGTAAATTAAACCGGACTAAACAAAAAATATATAAAAGATATTTTCGATTCAATAGTGTTTTGGAATAAATTCATTTTTTTTTTCCAAATTTTCAAAAACTTCAGGGATTAACCTTTAGCCTAAAGCAAATTTACTAAAGTCGCATGTAGTAAACTACACATGCAGTAGAAACTACACATGTAGTGAAAGATGGTTGACTACAATACGTCCTTAGCTGCCAAATCCACACGTTCATTTCCCGGAATCTCCACGTGGCTAGGGATCCAGCAGAAACTCTATGTTGCGATGTTTCGATTCAACAAGCGTTACAGATGTCATGACCATAGGATGTCTGGAATAAGTATAGATGATTATCATGACCATAAGATGTCTGGAATAAGTTTTCTAGGGCTTGGAGAGCACTGCACGAGTCGCTAAAAATAAGGATGTTTCGATAATTAGGGTTAATGATATTCAGAGCATTAATTGCGTATAGTTCAGCAGTTGTGAGATACCCGGTAAACTAAAAATATGTTCTATCATCAATAACAAAATGTGCAACCAACGGCCACGAGTGTTGGCGTCTCGGCCTTTCATTAGGTGGTCCCGGGTTCGAATCCCGGACAGGCATGGCATTTTTCACACACGCTAAAATTCATTCATTCATCTCATCCTCTGAAGATATACCTAACGGTGGTTCCGGAGGTTAAACAAAATAATGTTTCGATCCATCAGTATATACTGTTGCACCTGCGTTTGTCTTGGACAAGATATTAAAATCTTAAGACTTATTAAAATCCGAGTGTAGTTTTAGAAAGATTTATCCAGATAACTTCATTGCGCTTATTATACTTGTTTTTTTTTTTTTTTACAGAAGTATACCTATCCTTTTTTCAGCTAACATACCAACACCACTTTTAAATCAAGTAAAATATAATTACAAAGGAAATATATATCAAGTTGTATACCAACTTTATATATATTTTTTACTCCTTTCTTTTACTCATATTTAATTTTAAAAGAGTCCAAGGACTATATTTTTGTAATATAGTATAGTTCAGCAGTGAATAGAATCGTTAAAATGGAACAATAAATGGAAAAATTAAATTTAAAATACCATACATAAATTTATATGTATTATAACCATACATAAATTAATTTGTCTGTTTTCATGCCCAATTAACGTCATTTCAAGTTGATGAAATATTAATCGTTTTTATTTGTTACTAATTTTAGTATTAAATTAGTAAATAAATTATGTAAAATTAATAAATTTCCATCAAATTACGTAAAAATTTCAGAACTAAATTTAGAAGAAACTTTTTTAAAAATTTTTGATGGAAATATTTTTTCTGCTTATAAAAGCCTAAAATATTAAAAAAAAAACTTTAAAATATTAAAAAAGTTTATTAAATATAACTTAATATTAGAAAAACTTTAGGTATACACATTAAGGATTAGTCTAATCCCTCTATTAGATTACGTTTGACTAGCTTTTTATCCTGCTTAAATTACAAAATACACGGTACGACAACAGTAAAGCAAACTTCCTCATAGGTATTAACATAATTTACTCTTAAAACACATCCTAAATACTTAATATGATGAAAATAGAGTAAAAAAAATCATTATCAAATAAAAAAAGAAAAATTTAAATATTGAAGATTTTTGTTAAAAATACAAACACAAACAATGAGATGTTTGCAGACATTCCACTTAATAAAGTGTAAAATCTATATGAGACATTGAAATTGATAATTAACATTGAATTGATTATTGACATTGAAATTGACCAATGACATTGAAATTGAC
This sequence comes from Zanna intricata, assembly GCA_010016005.3. Lineage (NCBI taxonomy): Eukaryota > Metazoa > Arthropoda > Insecta > Hemiptera > Fulgoridae > Zanna > Zanna intricata. Next base: position 11,883 of record JAAAKQ030059799.1, read on the forward strand.
ATTAATGAGACATTAAAATTCAAACGAAATTAGGCTTCCGAGCCTAATTCAGCTCGAGTTTATTTTTCCGATTATGATTTTTACCTTTTTTTCCCTTATTTTGTTTTTTTATTTTTACAAAAAAAAAATGTGTAAAAGGTAAAATATTTTAATACCTTAAACGTTTAAAAAGTGTTCATTTGCAATAAGCATGGTAGGATATTAAAAATAAAAATCTAAGTCTGGATTTTTGAAAATACAAATTTGAATTTAAATTTAAATTAATTCAATAATTTTGATGATAAAAGTTTAAATTTAAAAAAAAACTATATACTGTAATAGAAAAACTATATAATGTCTTAACATTTGAAATTTCTACATTAGAAATTTTTGGTTTTCAAAATATCGTAAATCTGGAGGTCATTCATTCTCAGGATTAAGTTAAAAAGTTTCTGGATCAGATGTAGCAACCGAAATAATTTTTACCACCGGAAATTACATTTATATTACTTCTGGCACTGATACAACCATTAATAGTCAAAACCTCTGTCTCATTAAACAGAGAGAGCGACGAAGTGGAATATTATTGTACAAATTAATTGTCAATTGATTAGATATCAATGAAAATAAATTAAAAATATTGGAAACTTGGAAAATGTTGGAAAATATTGAGATGTTTTCAATGTTGGTTTCGAAAAATATAGTTTTGAAATTCTATATTGAAAATAGATTCTTAAAAATGTTATGGTAAATTTCTTCTTTATATACCTAACGGTTGGTTTAACTAATAAAAATAATAGCCAAATCTAAATGACCGAGACTAGGAGTTGATCTCATCTAAGAGAAACCAAAATTCAGCTGCAGGTAGCTAGTGTACGACGTGTAATCAAAAAGTATCAGACCTTGGTTCATAAAAACAAAAATACTAGACCTACTTAGTTCGATGACGTATTCCCTTCAAAGTAGGTCTCTTCTGATGCAATACACTAATACACTAGAAATAGTTTTATTGTTAGAAGCATTTTTATAATTTTGGTGAGCCTTTTTATCTCTTCTCTTCCTTCAAATTTCTTTCTCTTAAGCGGAGTTTAAAGCCTAAGAATGAACAAAATTCACACGGAGTCATGACTGATGAGTAAGAACTCATTCATGCTGAAGTTGTTCAATAGTGTGTTTTTCCAAGAATCCACAAGTTGAGATACATGGACTGGAGCATTGCCTTGATGAATTTTCCAATCACATTTTTCCAAAGCTATGATCTTGCGTCGAACAGCATCTCTTAGCCAACGAAGAACATTTATTCTGTACTCTTTGTTGAGAACTTGTTCTTGAGGAACATACTGGCGATGAACCATCCCTTGATAATAAAAAAACTGTCAGCATGTGAGTTTCATGTTATCGTGAAAATCACAACGCTTTAGTTCATGTATCATAACTTACCCAGAAATTTTTGGAAAACACAGGATTGTACATTAAAGCAGGCATCTTACACCATACACCTTACAACGTTTGCAATAAAATAGAATAAAAATAAATCTTTTATACAACTATTATTATTCTTTCGATTTTTTTTTTTTTTAATTTGAATTTAATAATAAAAAATATACATCTATATTTTTTGCATCTCTAACTTATATATATATATATATATATGACCACATAATTTTCAATATTACTTTTGCAGCTATAGTTAATTTGAAATTCAATTCGAAAGTTTGAGCGTAGGAATGTGAAATGAAAATTTGACATTTTCATTTTACTAAAATTATTTTTAACTACAACATGATTAAAATTATAACGAAATATCTGTGATAAAAACAGATTACTGTTGCAATGGAACATGACCTATATTATTACGTTTTGTTTTTAAAATAATTAGCTTTATTTTACAAAAAAATAAACATGTTAATAATATTTTAAATACTAGTAAAATTGACAATAACCTACAGTAGGAAGCAGCTAAAATTTCATGATCTATCTGTATTTTGTTAAAGAGAAAAAACATCTGATTTAGATAGCACATGACTTTCTTGTACGTCTATTAAATTACATATGCACTTCTTTTTTTTTTAAATGAATATTTCGTAAAACTTTATTTCATTAATACCTTTTAATATGTTTTTAATTTTTTTTTATTGTTGTTATTGACGTATTATTTATGTTAAAACCTTTTCACACTCAGACGTTAATAATAATTTTTTTTTCTTCAGTCATTTGACTGGTTTCATGCAGCTCTTCAAGATACCCTATCTAGTACCAGTCGTTTCATTTCGGTATACCTCCTACATCCTACATCCCTAACAATTTTTTTTACATATTCCAATCGATGCCTACCTGCACAATTTTTCCCATTTATCTCTCCCACCAATATCAAACGAATTATTCCAGGATACCTTAATATGTAACCTATAAGTCTGTCTCTTCTTTTAACCATATTTTTCTAAATGCTTCTTTTTTCATCGATTTGCGGCAAAAGCTACCTGATTTTTAACATTCTCCTGTACCACCACATTTAAAAGCTTCTAATCTTTTCTTCTCAGGTACTCAGATCGTCCAAGTTTCACTTTCGTATGAAGCTACGCTCCAAACATATACTTTCATATATGTTTTCCTGACGTTTAAATTAATTTTTGATGTGAGAAAATTATATTTCTGACTGAAAGCTCGTTTCGCCTGAGCTATTCGGCATTTTATATTGCTCCTGCTTCGCCCATCTTTAGTAATTCTACTTCCCAAATAACAACATACTTCTTCCTCGGTAATCTTTTCTCTTTTTATTTTTATATTCAGTGGGCCATCTACATTATTTTTACTACATTTCATTACTTTCGTTTTGTTCTTGTTTATTTTCATGCAATAGTTGTTGCGTAGGGTTTCATCCATACCATTTAATGTTTCGTCTAAATCTTTTTTACTTTCTGCTAGAATTAGTATATCGTCAGAAAATCGTAGTATCTTGCATTTTACCTTGCACAGTTAATCCGGTTCTAAATTGTTCTTTAACTTCATTAACTGCTGGTTCTATGTAAAGGTTAAAAAGTAACGGGATAGGCAACATCCTTGTCGGACTCCCTTTTTTATTATCGTTTCTTTTGTATGTTCTTCGATTTTTACTGTGACGGTTTACTTACTGTCGCAGTTTAATTACTGTAGCTGTTCTATTCTTTACATAAATGTATCTCATTCTAACCCTAAGTTAAACCAAACACTGCTACTTTCTACTTGTGTTAATCCGTTTGCTTTTTTTCAAGAATACTAATATATAATACTTCATTATTTTATCGTTTATAAGAAGAATTATAAAAACAATTGAATTTATGATAATATTTTTACAAAAACTAGTTTTAAGTTATTACTTCTTTTAGTATGGATGTATGTTTAGCATGGAGAAAAAAGTTCAGTTTGCCAACACGGAACGCTCTAACACAGCTATGTATTACATACACAGCAATACGAGTGTATTATATATAGGCAATCGAGGTGTAGTACGGAGAGGGGAGAGTGAGAGAAAGAATGAGAATATAGAGAGAGACAGAGAAACCCACATACAGCATATGCGTAGATATAAGTATCATTATAAAGTATACTGAATTGGTTATGTAGCCTCATGTATTAAGCCGGTAGATAAATTAAGTGTATGAAATTTGTATGTATATTACCTATTTTAAAACGTTATTTTGATATTGTGAAATTGTGCATATTATTTAATAAGTGTATATTAAGTGAATAAATAGTTCAAATAGTTTTTGAAGTACTACAAACATAAGTGAGTGTATTTTATACATTTCATGCTTATCTTATATAAATTTTTAATGATAGGCGTGCATATATATTGCATACTGCCAACAAACATTGTGAGACATAAATGTGTATATGTAGATAGGGTTATTGTATATATATATTTATATAAAATAATATTTGTATAAAGCACGTGTATCTAATAATAACAAATCCAACAAATGCTTCGCTGTTACTGCCAACCTAAATTAAGGTGTCAGTAATACCAAATTTTGC